>JAPFBE010000432.1:7500-51560 GCA_034336665.1 Luscinia megarhynchos | reverse complement strand
CACATGCAAGCCACAGTTCATCTAAGACTTTGTGTTTCAGTAAGACTTACAATTCTTTACTATCTTTTTTGTATTTAGTGAAGTAGATCCAAATGCCAAGACTTTACCTAAAGAATCATCCCATGAGACTGCTATTGCCAAATCATTAGACTTTGTTCAAAATTTCATTTAATTTTTCCCTCTTGCCTAAATGCATTAAAATTCCAGCCTCCCTGCATACCTTGATCTCTCAAGAAATTCCATCACTTATCTGTGAGAAGAAAGTTTAAATATTCCATTTGCTTCCTTCTCTGACTCAGCCTACCCCTACCCTCCTGTGCTTTCACCAACCCGTTCCAACACATTCCTTCTGTTTCCCCTTTAAGCATAACTGCTGACATGAAAATTATCCAATTCAAATTACTCAAACTTCCTTGTTATCACCCACAAAGAATATTAATTTCTATTTTAACAACAGCAAATATTTGTTGCCTCCAATTTCGGTTGCCAACCTCAGTTTACAAGCTTCTTAATATAGAGAAAGGCTTTATTTTTGCATGTTGCATAGTGTCGTTAGGATACTACTGAGAACAAGAAAGCAGCCCTTTCTCAAGCTGCTCAAGGACAAGAAATTATAACAATGATTAAACACCTGCTGGAGACGTGATGTTTAGCAAAAAGCATGTTTTCAAAGAGGTGTTGCCTTCTTAAACCAATGAGTCTTTTCTATTCTGTTTTGCATGTACTACCCTATATGAGTGTAGTGTTTGTTTAAATACAGCTCTCTTTCTCTTTTGCTTCTCCATTACACAAAGAACTATGTTACATTATCCTTTTTGCCACTCTCCTAAAGCCTCAAATGCAACAGCATAGTGCCAAGAAAGCATGAAAATTTTTGTGTTTCTTAACCATCCATAAAGTACGTCTATGCAAACTGTTAGAAACTATTTCTTACATGTGGCATATTTCTACATAGTTTTGGTGGAATTTTTTTCTTTTTTATAACCTCAGTATCTGAGGTTTTTTCGGTTTGTTGGGTTTTTTTGAGGGAGACTATGTATATTATTTGGTATTACAAGAGTTGCTGTTGAGAACAAAGTGATGTTTGTTTTAATTACAAAATTATGTGTTTATAAAAAGTCACTGAAAAACTACAAGCTTACCAGGGCACAAAAGTTATAATCCTAAGTCACTAATATACTGGTTGTCCAAACATCAGAATTACCTATGAAAGGCTTCAAATTTGGATCAAAATTACCCCTTATTTTGAGATCATCTAAACTGAATAAACAGTAGCTCAAAGTCATGGTAAATTCAGTTTAGAAAGTTCCTATTTTAATGACTTTCCTTTTCCTCGCCTCACTATTTGTTCTCCTTGTTGCCCTAGTTCACCGTCCATGTTTTAAAAGACATTTCTGGACTTCTACAATACTGTAGTGGTTTGACCTTGGCTGGAGTTAAGGTGCGCACCAAAACTGCTCTTATCACTCCCCTCCACAAATGGACAGGGGAGAGATCACTCACCAATTACCAACAGAGACTAAACAAACCTGACTTGGAGAAATTAATTGAATTCATTCCCAATCAAAATCCGAATAGGATAATGAGAAGTAAAACAAATTGTCCTGGTTTGAAGGACAGGTGTCTGCCAATAAAGGCAGAAGCTTCTCTTTGAAATGGAGAATGTAAACCCCCTTCCTCCAAATTATTATTATAATTTTGAAATTAATGGGTTCTCAGGCAAAGACATGGGAATTAGGAATCACAGACCTTTACTAGGAAAATCAAAATAGAAATGCAGTATTACAAAAAACAATCCCAACCCTGACAGAGTCAGAATACAACCTGACACCCTGTCAGTCAGGGTGTTGGTAGCAGTCCAATTAAATGGTGGCTACAGTCCTCCTGCAGTGGCAGATGTGGTTCAGCTGAAGCAGTGGTCCTGTAGAAGGGTACAGTTTTCCTCTGAAGGTCCAGAGATGATGTGGAAAGGTCTGGTGTTCCTCTGGAATCCAGTGGAAAGAAGATATCTTGCTGTCCAAAATCTCAGATTTTTATCTAGGTAGGAGAGGCTCCTCCCCCTAACTGGAGCATCTCCCAATGGGATGATGCAATTTTATCAGTCATACAGTGGGACTTAATGGCTTTTCAGCAGATGATATCTTCCTGGAGGGAGGATGGGTTATGGAAAATAAAAATATGGTTGCCCCACCTAGTCTTAAAGATGGCCCATTAGCAGATGGTATGTGCCATGGAGATATGGAATCACTACCCCACCCCGCTTCAACAGATGGTGATAGAATACACATTTCTGGTCACATCAACCCAACACACAAATCTTAAAAACACCTTCCCCCACTCCCCGCTCCTTCCCAGGCTTACTTTATTCGCGATTTTTTATGCCCTCTCCCCCAACAGTGCAGTGAGATGAGGAATGGAGGTTACGGACAGTTCATCACATGTTGTTTCTGTCGCTGCTTTCCTTCAGGTAAAGGAGTTGTTTCCCTTTTCCTGGATGAGGTTTTTCCCATGGGAGTCAGTCCTTCATGAACTTCTCCAGTGTGAGTCCTTCCCACAGGCTGCAGTTCTTCATTAACTGCTCCAGTGTGGGTCCCTTTCACAGGATCAGTCCTTCAGGAACAGGCTGCTCCAGCATGGGTCCCCCATGGGGTCACAAGTCTTGCCAGCAAACCTACTCCAGTGTGGGCTTCTCTCTTCATGGGGCCACAGGTCCTGCCAGGACCCTGTTCCAGCACAGACTTCCTACTTGGTCACAACCTTCTTTTGGGCATCTACCTGCTCCAGCATGGGGTTCTCCAGAGGCTGCAGGTGGGTCTCTGCTCTCTTGTGAACCTTCATGGGCTTCAGGTAGACATTCTGCAGGTCTTCACCATGGGCTGCAGGGGAATCTCAGCTCTGGCACCTGGAGCACCTCCTGCACCTCCTTCACTAACCTTGGAGTCTCCAGCACTTTCTCACATATTGTCACTCCTCTCTTCCTTGGATGCAATTACTTCTTTGCAATATTTTTTTCACCATCCTTAAATATGCTATCACAGAGACATTACTACTGTTGCTGATTGGCTTGGCCTTGTCCAGTGGTGGATCCATTTTGGAGCCGTCTGGCATTGGCTCTGTCAGACATAAGAGAAGCTTCTAGCAGCTTCTCGGAGAAGCCATCCCTGTAGTACCCCCTTTCCCCTTGCTACCAAAACCCTGCTGTGCAGAAACCCAAGGATCTTCTCGGACATCTCAGGTAGCAGGTGGCAGCATGTCCGATTTTGATGCAAAGTGGTTTTACTATTCTGCACAGGATGACAACCATGTAAACCTGCAGAGGAAGGATTCCCATCTATCAATGCAGAACAACAAGAACACAGAAGAATGAAATCTGATCCTAGGCCATTTTGCTTGCACTCTTTGCAATCTACTGAAGGACAGGGTTAGGAAAGCACTAGCTGCAACTAGGCAGGTTTGCTCGCCCTGCTCCGCTGAGCTCACACATGGAGCTGTGTTCTTTGCTCTGTCATAAACAGTGTCCCAGACCCTGCTGTACCCATCTGATAACTCAGCCTTCTAAACCTCTGTGTTGGTTTCACGTGGTGTGGGGGATGGGTGGTTTCACCTCAGGGATGGCTCCATGAGGTGGGGAGTGGGAGGCACTCTCCTGCTCTCTGGGAGCTTCCTCTAGAGCTCGCTGGCACTCAATCAGAGAGCGGCTTGGTGGTGAGCCAGCTCGAGAGTACCAACAGTGCTGCTTTCAATGAAATCGCAATTGCATCGCAGTTGATTCAGCTCTTCTGCTCCCCGGCCTCCGAGTGGGAGGCTCGGCTGGGGGCTCAGCCCCAAGTCCGGACTCAGGCGTCAGGGTCCATTGCCCGCCAGCCTCGGTGCTCGGCGGGAGCCCGCTTCAGAACCCTGGCACAGGCTCAAGCGAGCTTCGCCCGCTCGGCCCGCCGCGCACCCGCCTCTGGGCGGGAGCTCTGGCTGCCGCGGCTCCGCATGGCTCCCAGCACCCCGGCCGATGGCTCCCTGCCCTGCACGGGCTGGGCTCGGCTCAGCCTTCCACGGCAGCAGAAAGAACTCCAAGCTGCCCAGTGCTTGTTTCCTTTTCGTCATCCTGGATACAATTGTAACTTCTTTATGCCTGGATGGAATCCTGGACCTCCTGGAATTCCCCTTGAATGAGAAGAAATGAAGCATGGAGACTACAGAAGCCAGCGGATGAAGACAAAGTTCCTGGTGGGAAGAGATTGAAAAAGATGCAAGTAGCTGAAAACCTTTTTTGTGGGCTGTGGGGATTGTGACTTTCACAAGAACACCTTTAAACTGTGGAGGAAAATACATGGGGTGCTGAAGTATTTGAGAAAAGGATCCTTTGCCCTCGGTGGAATGGGGGTCTCTGTCCTGGAACTGGAATATGAACAGAGACATTTAATAGAGAAGCAGATGAAGCAGAATTCTGTTTTTTACAGTACGACCTGCCTTTAGAGGTGGTACATGTGTGCATCAGTAACCCATAACACCTGACTCTGGGAGGACTGTGTAAATGGGAGGAAAATTCATAGTTCTGTGAGTCTTTCCGGATAAACGCAGAGACTGTGAAGGTGAAGACTTCTAAGCCATAACCAGAAAAGGGACTTTCTCTCTGAAGTAAACTGAACTGATTATTTGAGTGTATAACTGACTGGAAGTGCTCTCTCTGTATGTATGTTGGTAAGAAACAGGTAGAATGAGTGAGTAGGGAATCTAGAAAATTTTTATCCTGAATGCTATATCTTTGCTTTTGTACTGTTAAGTAACTGTTTCTGTACATGCACCTTTTTAAGTTTTGAGCCTGCCTTGTCTCTACTCCTGGGTCCTGTCCCAGAAAGAAAGTAAATATATTAAGGTTGGCAAGGCACAAGTCACACCGTGACAACCTCCTGCTCAGCCTACCTCTTCTACTGCTCTTCTTTCCTTCACCCACCTAGAACTACCGCACCAAGCAAGCTGATCCGCAGACACAGGGTTGCAGCTTTAGAAGTCAGTGCAGTCTGGATTATCTTTCTGCTTACTAAAATATTGGTTTTGTTGGTTTTCGTAAAAGAAAGTAGAAGCCAGACGTAGAAAAGTTTCACTTGTAGTGATTCTGTGCTTCCTGCAGCTATCGATACTGGCATTAAAGCACCATTTCACTAAATGATGCACAGAAGAGAGATAAGTTTTTTACAAACTCAGCTACAAGAATGACTGGGATCTGCAAATCACTAGTAACAGTCAAGCAGAAATAAATGTATTTTTGGAGTGAGAAGTGACATTAGGTACAAAGAGAGTAGCTGTTATAGCTAGCATAAAAAGTAGAAATAGATTTTAGAAGAGGAAGTAAGTCTCCCCAGCCTCCCCAAGTGCAAAAGTCTGACTTTTAGCATATATTACACATAAGATGAAGTTTTAGGAAACAAGGCATATGTAAGATACCATACCAGGATGGGCACAATAAACTGCTGGCTAAAAATCAGCAATAAAACTTCTAACAATTTTAGAAACTGCTAGAAAAACATCTATGGTGTTCCTGAAGCTCCATACACAGTCTTAGGACTACTAGTCAGCCAAGGCATTTTCAGAGGCAGATCTGTGGAGGCGATGGGCCCACAGAAAAGGAGTTGCTAGCCACTCTCCCTGGGAGAAGGCCCTGAGACACCCACCTTTCTGATAATAGAGAAGAATGTCTACATAATGCCTCCCTGCTCCTGGGCAAATCATTTGGCATCCCAGTGGTCCTTCCTGCCCTGTTCCTCCTCTGCACCTCAGTGAATTGGTCTGTTGCTCTACCCCTCCCTAAGATTTCCTATTTAAACTCTACTCCTCAGCTCTAATCGCAGACTTCTCGTCCTACGACGCTCGAGGAGAAGGCAAAGGCAAGGCTGCTCTTCGAACCCCATCATGCAGGCTCCTCGCCCCTTCTCTCTTTCAAGCGTCAGCTGAGAGATTCCGCAGAGAGCTAAATCACTACTGAGCCGTGGACGTGAGGGCCTCACCGAGCCACCAGTGGTCGCCTTTCTAAAGAACGAAACACCTCCTGCGAGACTGTGCACGCCAGCCGTGTGCAGTGATCTGGTATAAAAGGTAATCCTGAACTTGAATTTCAAGTGCATTCACCCTAACTCCATGAGCTATGTACCTATGCCTCTACATCCCAAAACTGGAGCCAAGACAAATCAACAGATCCAACAAAAAGTGTTCTAGTGAAGACAAAAGAGCAGTACCAAACCACAGGGTTAGCAGTAAATTAAAATCTATAAGACACTTATGAAGAACTGGTTCAAAATATGGGACAGTGAGTACCATCAGGCTGAAGAGCATCACACCTGACACAGAATCTCACGTCATGCGTCGTTGGCGCAAGATGCCAGTAGGAAGGGCTGCTATTCTCCCACACAATAAAATCACTACTATAGTCTTAGAATTCATGCTAAGAAAGTTACATCACTGCCAAAAATTAAAACATGGCCTTAAAATAATTTAGAGGCACACAGCCTCTAACAGAGAAGTTGAGTCACTGCCCGACAGCGAGTGGCCATCAGGATATTTCCAAACTTGCTACTGCTTTTAACAGTGACTAAAAGGTCAGAGAGCAAACAGGGCTTCACACAAGTTCAGAGAAGGGACCCATATTCTGAGCATGCAATCCCACAGTAACCCAAACCCATTTAAACTGCAGAACTACTACAACTGAAGATTCTCACTAGTGAGTCACAACTCTGCTCTCTTTTCCTGCACTAAGCTTTGTACACATACTGTCAAAAAAGTAAAGCTGAGCACAAAACCACCATCAGAAAACGAATTATTAGGTCGCATGTTGAAATCCAGCTCTTGGTTGATTTCGTCTTTGTTAAATGACAGAAAACCGAGTCACCTTTTACACAAGGACAGCCACTCGAAACTCCTGTTGTCCCCTGCTTCCATGCTGCCTGCCACTCTTTTTATTTTTTGGCTTGGTTAATTTTAAACTTAGATCAATCCTCAAATAAAGTTCAAATGTACAAGGAGTACAGAAAAGACCAATTCCTCCCAGCAGTAATTCCAGTCTGTGCTGCCACATAAAAAGTATAAGCTTTAACACTACTCTAAAAAGATGCATAGATATGATTTATATTACAATAGCCCGTGTTCACTATCTACTGTGGTAATTCCCAATCAGCAATTTTTCTAACACATTATATAATATACTGACAAAAAGGACAACAAAGTGGCGTGGCGGTAGCAATCACAATCTTCCACTGAGTCTAAAGGAATAGACTTTTCTTATAATCAATCAGCATATTGAGCACAAAAAGCAAATAAATGGAATCAGGCAACAACAAAATTACGCAATAACCTCCCCCAGCTTGACTCAGGGTCTCCACATTAGTCATCACTTATTCAATTTATATTTTTCTTTTTTGGAATGGATTATAGAGAAGTCAACCTAGGCAGGCAGTGAGATTTTGTTTCCACCTAAAACCCATTGGGAGTTCAAAACACTTATAATTACTCAGCCGACTTCACTCTGGTATCATCCATGCTTAGAAAGAATTGTTGTTCATCTCATACATAACTATTCTTCCAACAAAACAAAATGCACACTGCATGGGAGCATTTGAGAAAGGTGTGCTAGCATCTCAAACTCCAGATTGGAGCACTCCATTTAAATTTAATCTAATCTGTAAAAATCCAGTTTTACTGGCTTTGCAGACCTAAATCTTCCACTGCATCACAGATGCTGCTATTATTTTGAAATTCAGATTTTCACACTGACAGGTTTTAATTAGGTGAGAGACACTTTTTAGGTTTAAGAAATAGGCTGTAAGAACAGTAAGGAAATGCAGAGACTGGAAGTGCAGGCAGTACCTTAGATTTGTGCTTATCCTCTGACTACACAATAATCAAAAGTACCGGTCTCTGCTTTGGAAACGAGAGAGCCAGCCATCCTCCCAGAAGACACCAAGGTGACAAAAGTTTAAGCCTTACAAAGAAGACTAAGGAGGTTAAGCATAGAAAATTCATATTCTAAGGGCATCTCATATTACCAAAACAAACACTGAAGTTATATTCAATATAGTATAATATCTTGATTATTAATTATATATACATTACAATTCAAATCATTTTGTCTTATTGGTTATCGTAAAGCTAGAAGCATTAAATCAGTTTCATAATATAATGCATGCACTCTAGCAACCATTTTTAGAATCACAATAATTGCCCATGGTTGGAAAAGGGTGTCCAAGATAAAGTTCTAAAACTGTTGACCCAGCACCAACATAATATCCCCAAGTGCCACATCCACATGCCTTTTGAACACTTCCACTTACTTCTGTAGTGAGGGGGCCAAAATTCAACACTGGGATTCGAGGGTGTGGCCTCACCAGTGCCAGTACGGGAATGATCATTGCCCTGGTCTGCCATGGCCACTAATGCTGATACAGGTCAGAGACCAGGCATTAGCCTTCTGGGGCCCACCTGGGCTCATGTTCAGCCAGCTGTTAACCAGAACCCCCAGGTCCTTTTTGCTGGGCAGCTTTCCAGCCACTCTGCTCGAGCCTGCAGTGCTGCAGGGGTTGGTGTGAGCACAGGAGTGCAGTAATCAGCACTTTGCCTTGTTGTTGAACTTCATACACTTGGCCTCAGCGCCCATTGATCCAACTTGTCCTGATACCTCTGTAAAAGCCTTTAGATCTCAGCAGATCAACAAACACCAACTTGGTGTCATCTGCAGAACTTACTAGAGGGCACACTCTATCCCTCTCAACCAATCATGGACAGGATATTGAAACAGGACTGGCCTAAAGCTCACTGAGCCACAGAACAGCATATAACTAGTGAGCGGCCTCTAGCTGGGATTTAACTCTGTTCCACGCTCGCTCTCTGAGCTCAGCCTGTGACAGTTTTCTACCCAGGTAACAGTGCAACTGGCCAAGCTTCATGAACAACCAGTATACTGGTGGAGAATGTTGTGGGAGACAGTGTAAGGCTTTACTAAACTCCAGGCAGACAACACCCACAGCCTTTGCCTCCATCTACTCAGGCAGGAGGCCTCATGGGAGATCAGGGTTGGCTGGAAGTGGGACCTGCCTCCCTAAACCTCATGCTGGCATGGGCCTGATTCTCTGGTTATTTTCTTAGGTTCCACATGATGGCGCTCTGAGACAATCATTCCACGGCACTTCCTGGCACCAAATTAAGGCTGACAGACCTGCAGTTCCCCAGGCCAATACATCCAACCCTTCCTGTAGATGGCAACCCAGGACTGGTGGGCAATGATTGAAAGTGGTTTGGTGAGCACTGTCAGCTCCTCAGGCACCCTTAGGTGGAGGAGCCCATCAGCCCCAGCATAGTGTATGTCTAAGTGGTGTAAGCAGGTCATTGTCCATTTCCCACTTGAAATGTGGGGGCTTCATTCTGCTACTATCTCTATCTTCCAGCTCAGGGGGCTTGGCACCCAGAGAACAACTGGTCTTCTTATAAAGAGCTGAAACAAAGAAGGCATTAATTACCTCAGCTTCCTCATCCTTTGTCACTATTCTTTCTCACACACCTAGTGGGATGTTCTCCTTACCCACCTCTTTTTGCTGCTGATACAGAAACATTTTTATTGTCTTGTGGCTTAGCCATGATAAGAGCTTTAGCCATTCTAATTTTCCCTGTACAACATTTATTCCATATTTTGTGAGTCACTGCAGTTGCTGCCCTTGCTTAAGAATGATCAACTCTTTTTTTTTTCCCCTAGCTTCCAGCCAAAGCTCTCTGTTAAGCCAGGCACAGTGCTTCCCCAGCAGCTCATTTTTCAGCATGGGGACTTTCTCTGAACCTTTAAGAATTCCTTCTTGAAAATGTACAACCTTCTCCAAGATTCTTGCCCATCAGGACTGCCTCCCAGAGTCCATCAAGCAGTCTCCTAAAAGGCTAATTACTACCAGAACAGAGAATAGAGGTATCAGGGTTTTCCCCTTAGTGACATATATTTTCACCACAGTGTCAATCCCATTTCTGCTTCTTTTCAATGCATATAATTTCCTAAAATTATGTTGTTATACAGTAAAGAAGTAACTGTGGCCCTGAAAATCTTCCCCTACAAAGCAGTCAGTAAAACTCCAGTCTCAGTAGTGGCTTAAAGGCAGAGATAATGCATTGCAAGATTTAAGGCACGACTGTTTTATTCAATGCCTAGATTCCTATATACACATGCTCTGCATGAAACATTTTCTAAAAAGGAGGTTCTGCTTGGTGAGTTACCAGCCACCTCTCTATTTACTTGCAGCTGAAGCACCCGAATTCTGCGTGTAAGAGAAAGACACAGATGAAATGACAAGAGGTTTGCGTATTATTTTCTATTTGGTTTTGTAGACAAATTTTGGTAAAATACTGTGGAAGGACATTTCCTCTAAAAGGAAAGTGCTTCAATAACCTCCTTTCTTCTGCCAATGAGAGAAATTATTTTAGCCCAGTTGAAAGGGAAAATAAAAAGAATTGTTCATTAACAAAAAAGTTGGGGGAGAATGCCCTCAGGCGCTTTTAGAAAAGTTGAATAAATGCTAGATATGAACTCCGAGCTTACAGATCCACCACCACAGCAGAACAAAAACCAAAACTCTCAAATGCCCAGGAAGAAAAATACAGGCTGACTGCCTGGAAAACAAAATGTGATGCACTTTGTCTCTGGGAAGAGGACTTCAAATGGCAGCCTGGAGCAGAGCTGAATGGGAAACCTGTTAATCCTCTGGCAATCATTCACTCTCCCCAACAGAGCAAAACTGGTGAATTTAGCCGCTTGCTTTGTCCCAGTCTTTCCCAGGGTTCAGACTGACTGTGGCTACCTTGCAGGCTTTAACAGGCCAGAGGAAAAAAAGTTGCCGAGAAGTTTGCTGGTGAAAAGCCTCCAGGCCAGAGGAAGGTAAAAACCCTTAAAAGCAGAAGCTTTTTGCTAAGTTGGTGAAATTAATCAGCAAAAGCAGCAGGGGAGTCACAATCTGTGTGTAGCCACCGACCACCAGGGAGAGAGAGATTGAACTTGAGATTTGTGCCAGTGCTACCAGGCTCCAACCTCCCAGGTTCATCTTAAAGATACTGCAGACATTTCTGGGCGCTAAAGCAGATGATTAGGGGCAAAGTATCATCATAAAATCACTCCGAACATTTTGCCCCCTGCAAAATCAAAGAAAGGTCAGCCATCCCACAGTACCGAGAAAGCCAGTACACAGCTTTATACAACTCTGCAGATTTCACAGGTTTTGTCATGAGTTTAAGAGTGCGCCCTAAGTGTGCAGTATGCCATGCTCACTTCCCTCTCCTCCAGTGGGAGATATACCAGGCAGAGATTAAGAGGTTGAGATAAGAACTGAATTTGCTGGAAACAGCAATGAGATAAGAAAACAAACGAAGTAACCGCAGCAATACTAATAACAATACAAAATCTCCACATTCACCAACCGACCTGGTGCCCGTGCAACATCAAGCGAACTAAAATGGTGGGGACCTTCTGCAAGCCACCTTTTTCTTTACTGATGGTAGGCAACATCCCCTTCTTCTCCAAGTGAGAATTCCTTACTTGCCCCCTGACAAGGGAGATGAGGGGTATAGAATAAAACGCAAGACACCCAAAGGCTCTAGGATCCATACCCTCCTGCTACAGAAAATTCACTCTGTTCTGGCCAAAAGACAAGACATTATCCACCTCTTGTTCTATACCATCTAGTTCATGTCCAGATATTACCTTCAAATATATACATGTGTATATATAAAATATACACAACATACATATTTGGCATGTGGCCATCCCTCTAAAGATGTCTGTTGAGTTCATTTGATCCATGACTGTGGGTTCTATCTCTCCTAGATAACTTCAGGGAGAGGCTGGTGTGCTGTATATCTGTCAAGATGGCTTTCCCTCGGCTGCCAATTGGTCTTTCCATTGGTCCCAGACACCCACACAAAGTATTTTCTACCATCTAAGTCAGTGGGAGGTGAGGCAGCTGGCATTTCTCTTTCAGCAATATCCAAAAGTCAACTGGGCGGCTTTCAGCTCTGCAATATGACAGTACACACTAGTCCTCAATAAGCTACACAACTCACATGTATGAATCATAAGTCAGCTTTCCATGTTTGATGTATCCCTCGACCTGGCAGAAACTAGTTGCATATGATAGAATGTAATTTGTGTAAGTTTTGTAAATTAATGTGAATAAAATAAAAGGTTTGTGAATAAAAGTAATAAAAACTCAAGGCAAAAAAGGGAACCACGGACAAAAGAACACAGATTGCTTCATCACGGCTTGTAGCCAACAAAAGCAGGACAGCCCAGATTAACAAGTAAATAGATGTAGCTGCAATGGAGATGGGTCTCGGAAACTGTCAGGAACACCCAACAATGAGTGCCTGACAAGCACCCATGGTTAGAATAACCAGAGCCATCAGGAAAAGATACATCTCAATGTGTGCAACTTCCAAAGTAAGCAAGACCTGCTTTCATCAAATTTGGTATACTCCCCAGAATATGGTTCTGTCCAGCCAACACAGAAAGGGCTTCATGAACAGGCGACAAAGACAAAGACCTCTGCTCCGGGCTAGAAAAAACTGTGCCAAGCTGGGCTGACCAAGACGGGTTGGCGAATTGGGATCGGGAGCAGTAGAGTTTGAATGAAAATGTTCACCTGGCACATTCCTTGGGCTGCTGTCCTTCTTGATTGTAGCTGTCGTGGACCGTATCCGGTCCACTGAAACAATTACTCACTTGATTATACTCACTTTGGCTGAATCTATATTATCTATAACAATCTTGGTGACCCTGACATGATTCTGATTGGTGGAGTTCAAAGAAGGCTCCCCTCGCTCAGAGGCCCGCTAATTCAGTAGCCTGAAAGAGTGGAACCATTTTGGAACCAATCAGAATCTCGAGCCAAAAGCCAGTGCCGCCCAATCAAAAAGGGGATAAAATGGGCCCAGAGTTCTCAGAAAGCCACAGCATTTTTCACTCACAAAATTCTATGTGCCTGAGAAAAAGAACCCCACACGAGAAAAGGAACGTAAGTATCTTGTGGTTGAGTGAGGAGTGATCAGGCACGTATGCGTGAGGCGTGATCTTATCACGAAATGGTGTGGACGAGACACTTGGTTCCACCATCCCTGAGTGCGATGAGGTGGTTTGACGGGAAGCGAGCGTAACATGGTTGTTCTCTCTTGCTCACGTGAAAAAGCCTAAAGACTTTCGGAAGGTGAAGTTTTGTCGATCATGGACTTGAGGGGATCAGAAGGGAGAGCACGTTCTCGGGTGTTTGAGAAACTGGTAAACCACTTTTGGATCCGACTTTGCAAAGTCCAGGAAAAGAGAGAGCTTCGCTACCTCTAAGAAAAGGCTCGCAGGCACGGTTCTCCGTAGAGCCAAGTAGACTGGTAAAGAAATAGCCACAGGAGAAATAAATTAGCAAAACTAGTACAGTGCAGCTGAAAATCTGAAAAGAGGTCATCTAAGGCCGAGTCCAGCGTGAGAGCTCAAAGGTGAGAAATTTTCCGTCTGTTTAAGGATGGAGCAGAGAGCAAAATTCAGGAAAAAGCCCTAGAAAGGCCCTTAAAAGGCGACAGATTGCCTAAAATCCCAAGAGATGAGTCCGCTGGGATGGATGTTGGAACATTGGGAGGTGTGTCCTGGAGGAGAGGAAGGTCCTAAGGACAATGATGCATTATTGTATAGAGTGGGAGAAAGGAAAGTAAGGGAACATCTGGTTGGCCCCATCTTTGATAAGTTCCAGAGATGGACCTGCGAGGCTTTGCGTGGTATAATGACAAGTATCCGCAGATAAGGAGGAAAGGCATTCACATGTTAAACTATGGAAGCACACTAATGCACCGGGACTGGTCCCTGTAAAACATTAAAGGTGCTGCAACCTAGGCCCGAGAAACATGAGAACCATTAGACAGCCTTCCACACATTATCTCAATCCCATTCCAGGTCCCAGTGCCGTGCATGGGTCTTCCACATCAATCGCGCAAGCCCAGGCTTGCTATTTAGACAGCCTCCGTTTCTCCTACAAGAGCAGGCTTCCGTAGCACCTAACCCCCACCCCTCCACCACTGGTAATACAAGAAGGACCTCTACATGGAGAATTGGTTCTCCCCAGCAGTGACACGGCACAAAACAAGAATTGAAAAATGATGACAGGGAGCGAGGGAGCAAGATCTCCTCCCTTTAAGGGAAGTACCAACAGCCCCTGGAATTGTGGTTATAAGCGTACTGTAACACTCTTGAGATGTAAGAGCTTTTAGAGAAAGAAATGGGTAGCTTGATGGATGATCCGTTGGAGGTAGCAGATAGATTAGATGAGTTCTAGGAACTAGTATATACATGTATGATGATATTGAACTTTATATTAAGATCACTATTTAATATTGAAATGATAAGGCAAGCTGTGATCAAGACTGGGGAGCATACGACACCCCCAGAGAACATAGGGTGAACAGAATGGCCCAGCCAGAAGATAGATCATGGGACACACAGGATGTGGCAGGAACAGGATGAGTAGGCTAAGAAATATGGTGATACAGGGTGCAGGAGGCAGTATGAAGGGCAGAACATGAGTAAGAGCATTAGGGGGGAGTGTCAAAAGTGAGAGAGACATCCACAGAATGGTTGGAGAGGCTGAGGAGAAGTTTCGGATGTATTCAGGGACGTCTGGTCCCCAGACAGAGTCCCTCTTAAAATGCAGTTTAAAGTAGTAAAATCATGGGAGGACATATGAAAGAAACTAGAAAAAATAGAGGATGGCAGGAGAAAGAGACACGGAACTGCTTAAGGAGCTTCTTGGGTCTACATGAGGAGGAGGAAAGGAACAACAAAAGCACAAGCCAGGGTATTGGTAGCAGTAAAAGGAAAGCAAGGGCAGGAACAGGGTTCAAGAAGAAGGAAACAGATGCCAAATCACCAAACCCAGAAGAGGTGAAACCTCCCCGAAAACAAACAGATGGACAGCGTGGCTACTATTGTAAGAAGAAGGGCCATTTCAGGGGACTACCAGAGAGAGGCAGAGAAGATTTTCCAGGAGGTTAGAAGACCATCAGGAGTTTTCCAGGCTGGGATTCAGGCAGCATGGGAGCCCCCTGGTAGCTGAAATAGGACCCACAGAAGCCAGTGCTGTTTTGATTTCAGGAGTGGAAAAGTACTGTTCAGTGGTTGCTTGGGTGCAGAAAAGTAAGGATACCATAGTGGTTATTGGAGGCGATGGGGGAGCCTGTCAAAGGTACGGTAATCAACAAAGAATGAGATCCGAACTAGATTTTGTTTGGGGAATATATTGTGAGTCGAGAAGGCTGATTACAATTTACTAGGTAGGAGTTTCGTGGTGGCTTTGAAATCGTTTTGATCGTGCAGGGATAGAAACATGGTGAGCTGCCTGGTGAGCTGAGATGAGAAAATAGGTGAGTCTCACACACTAAGGAGAAGCAGGGAAACTAGAAGTGGAACCAATCCATGCCAGAATTGACTAGAAGCAGAGGATCCTATTAGAGGTGTGCCAACTATGGAAGGAAGGAGAGGATTAAAACACCATGGTAAATTTTGTGAAAAAAGGAACTTTAGAACCATGCATGTCAGAACATGCTATCTTGGCAGGTCCCAAAAAGACAGATGTGCTTCTACAATTGATGCAGGATCTTAGGAGTGAATAAGAGACTGAGGCATTGTTCCTCTGTGTAAACCCATACTTTGTGAAGCAGTAAACCACTGAGGATGCATGGTACAGTGCAATGAGTGAAGGGGCCAGTGCACTTGAGACAACAGAGGGTTGCACCTTTCAGTGGGAAGACCCAGTACCAATAGGAAACAACAATACAGATTGGACTTCTTTGCACTTGAGATTTGTAGACTCACACCAAGCACTACATTTGGGTCAGGCACTTGAGACATTTATTAAGCCAGTTTACATTGCTTGATGGAAGGAACTCTTATTACAACCATGTGGACCCTGGTGGCTGGGTCCAAAAGAAGAAGATGTGAGAGCTCCAAAAGTGTGCCAGAAAAAAGGACTGAAAGTTTTAAAATTAAAACTCAGTTTACTGAGCCAGTCAAATATTTAGGACACTGGCTAACTAAAGGGAAAAAGTGGATCCTGATGACAGAATAGCTGGGGATTGTTGCTCTCACCCCCCCACAAACTAAGAGAGGTAAGACAGGCCACTAAGACACAAATTATTGCAGACAATGGACAGAAGGATACAGTGAAAAAGGTAAAATTTTGAAACTTATACGATGAATTAAAATGGGTAGAACAGTGAAGGTTCAAAGGACCACAAAAAGTACTCTTAACAGTGCCAGTATTAAGTACTCCCTGATACCAAAAGAGTCATTCAGGAACATGTAGATGTTAGTAATGACATTGCATGAGATATTGACCCAGAGGTTGGGGTGGGGACAGAAGCATTGGGGTATGGTAAAACTTTGGGCCCACACATTGAGCAGGGAGCTGGCCCAACATGCCCCTACAGGCAATTGTAGCAACACTGTTAGTAGGGAGGAGGCAAAGAAAATTACATTAGGGCATTGTTGTGTGGTGTATGCACTCCCCATGTGAGGCATATTGCAACAGAAGGCAGATAAGTGAAACAGGACGGGGAGCTTTTTTTACGTCTGAGGTATAATACACTTTCATGATTTGGGATTGCGGACAACTACTGCATTAAACCCGGCAAATTTCTGGGGAAGCATTTGGGAGGGAGAAACTATAATGCTGAAGTGGTGGAGTTAGGCAGAATCAGGAATGGACTTAGAGGAAGAAAGAGTTCAGGAGGCAGAAATGGTTAGTGGATGAGTTAAGTGAGAATTATTAGGAAGGAAAAAGTGAGTGTCACATTTGTGGGGATGGTAAAGCTGGGGAGAGTAGTAAGTCAGGTCTCCTGAGTGCAAGTTGGAATATATGAGCATGTGAATTGTAGAGTGTTGCAAAAAACATTAAAAGGTTAAAGGGAAAGAGAACAGAAATGCTACCAGACTCCAAAATATGCATTGAAGTAGTTCACACCTTTGGAAAAACTTTGGGAAGAGTTTGTTATGCTCGAGGAAGGGGATTGATTCATGGAGGTAAGCAACTTAAAATCCTAGAAGCAATCAAGAAGACCAAACACGATTTCAATTGTGCATGAGGGCACCCAAACAGGGACACAGTTGTTGAGGGAACAATTTAGCAGTGAGAATTAAAAAGTGCAGTATTAAAATGCATTACTGAGAGGTTTGAAGAAATGAGACTCAGGGATACATTTTACCCCTAAAAAGAGATGAGAGGATACAAGAGGCCAGGAGGAAAACTGGAAGAGGTAAGTGGAGTTACAGATGGGAGGAACTTATATAAAGGAATATACCAGGAAAATTTTAAAGGAGATTACATCAACAAACTTTTCGAGAATTACGCTGGCAGAGCAGTTTTAAATTTTTACAGGATGTAAAGGATCTTTGTGAATTAGCAAACAAGTCCAAGGGTGCCTAGTCTGCTGGGGTTGCCAAATTCCAGAACGCTACAAAGCAGTTTAGGAAATAAAAGCCTATAGCATATCGACCATTTGAAAGAATCCAAGTAGATTTCTGGAATTGCAGGTGAAATACCATTTCCCTTTAGTCATGGTTGTGAAAAATAACTCATTGGGAGGCGTGAAAAGGAGCTCTGGGGCTGAGGCTGAGGCAGTATCTAAATTCCTTTAGAAGGGGTGTTCACAGATACTGAATAATTAAATATGGGTCGGACAAGGAACACTTTACCTCCAAGTGTTAAGCAATTGACAGAAGCCTTGGAGATTTGGTGGAATATCCTTGCCCTGTATCCCAAAGCTCAGGACAGAGTGAGTAGATGACATTGAAACAGTCAAAATCAATGATAGAAACAAAAATGTCATAGCCAAAATGTCTCCCCTCTGACTACTAAACATGAGACTCATTCAAAACTGAGACCTCGCCCCTTTGAAATGCTTTATGTACCTCGTGTGGAGGCTTCCGGTGGGACACCCTAAAATAGAAGATGGACAAATACAGCCATGTTTGGCCTTAACTCCGTAAAATTTACAAGAACTATGGAAACAAGGAGTCATAACACAGAACCTCGCTAGGGTTTCCTGCAAAGTCAATCGGGAGACAGGTTCTTAAACTTGGAGAGGGTCCTCCTCCTGCCTGGGAAGGTCCTTTTCCTTGTCCTCACAACAACAGATACAGCGGACAGAAAGGCTGGACTACTTCATGAGTGAAAGAGGATCGAGCCAATGGAAGAGACACCGGTAGAGATAAAATACCCTGGGAGACCTAAAAGAATAAAATACAACGATCTGGTGTGGACAGCAGACATCACATAAAGATTGTCGTTTTGCAGAATTGGGAATACTTATCCATTTATTGCATTTTAAGTGTAATTATGTAGTAAAGTTTGGGTTGCATTGTAAAGGGGGTATCAACCAAAGACCTGTGTACCAAATGTTAGAAGAAGAGCTGTCTGAGCTAGACAATTCTTAATACTCATCACCAATTTGAACTTAATTGGTGTGGACTCTCCGGCCTGGTACTTTGTGTACAAACATGGTGTAGAGAGGTGGCCACCAAGGCTAACATTTTAGCGATCAGGTACCAAAAGGTCAAATAGAGTGCACTTGCGAAGCGGATACAGTGAAATTATCTAGGTGGGCACCTTTTAAAAGGAAGTAGCTAAACAGACCTATTTTTGGACTGAGAGGATACATTGCTGCCAAGAAGATGGTTTACCTTGCAGCTGGAGGCACTTTACAGTGAGAGCAGGCAAACATGGGTACTGTGGGGGAATCTGATGGGCCTGAGCTGTGCCAGAGCTAATATACCCCACAAATTCATAGGCTTTGTGAAGGAGGAGGCTTAAGTCATGAGTGTGGGGAATGTGGCATCAAAAGGAACAAAAGCGGCAACCACTCCAACATACCTACAGCCCAGTTGACTGCACCCATGGCAAGAGAATAGTGCACCTTTAGCAGTATATGCAAAGGGTACAAAATTAAGCGGGAAAACAATCTGCATGACTTAAAAGGCAGAGATTTGATATTGGCCAGTCAGAAACTCTCAGAGCATAGGGAACACAAAATTGGTATCAATCCCATGTGACCAATGTGTCGCGCGATTAACATAGGAGGAAAATCAGTGTTAAGTAGCTTACCTTCAAGTAAATCAAGACATATGCAGATATACTCAGCTAAAGATGTGCGGCATCATGGGAGGCAAACATACTACAGGTGGGTAAAATTTAAAATATGAAAATAGGCTAACAGGCGTGACTGCTCAGAGTGAGCCTACTGGAAGAAAATGATGACAGTTGTTTTGTTTGTGGCACCTGTTTCTCGAGAACAAGGAGGCATGGTCAGGAAAGTGAAAATGAAAACTAGGTTGCCCAGGAGCTAAAGACAAGAATCAGAGATGAGAAATAGAGAATAGAGCAGGAAGATTAAGTACCCTAAGTGAACAGTGCTGACCATTGAAAACAAACCACAAATGATTGGGGATTGTCTGGGTGGGGCAAGGTTTGTTTTGAAGTGATCTGATGCAGGGAAATGGCTGGGAATTGGGGTCTGTCCAATTTGGTGGATTTGGGGTTTGAAATCAAAGGAAAAAATGGCACTGAAGAAAGTGAGGTGAACTCAGGCAGAAATAAAATGGGATAAATTTACAAAAAAAACAATCCAAAGACCTGAGGGTTGGAGTCCTGGACAAAAGAAGTAATCAAAGACTGGGCATTTTAGTCAGGAAGGAAAAAGAATATACCCGAAGTAATAGGATATACTTCATCGCATGTATATACTCTAATAAACTCAAATAATAAAAGCAAAGAGATCTGGCAACCAGAACATGCAGACATGCAGTCTTAAAAAGAAAAGACTCATGTGAATGAGTGAGAAAATTGGACTATGCTGGAACAAAGGCTCTGGAGCTAAACCTAGCAATCCTTGGGGCAAGCATGCTGGGCCAAAACCAGAAAATACAGATATCACATGGAAAGCCCGGATGGAATATACTGGTATGTGGGAAAAAAGCCTAAAGTGAACTGCAAGAAAATGGAAGAGGGTCTGCACGTTTAGGAATGATAGAACCTGTTTTCTTCACCCAAGACCAGAAAAGTGGTCATGGAGCACCCATATATGAGCCAAAACAGAGGAATTAAGAGAATTGAAAAAGAAATTACCTAATGTGGGTGGCAGCCAAAAGTGGAATGGGAGGGGTGACAGGAGAGAATAATAGAGATATTATGGTTGCTGCTACATGGGCCCAAAGTGGAAGTTGGGGTTATAAACTCCATTATGCTTATTAAAGAGAATTAATTGTTGCATTATTAGTAGAAATTTGTGTCTAACGCACCTCTGATGCTCTAGAATTACTAGCCAAACAACATTCCCAAGTAAGGCTTTTGTATGTCAGAACAGCATAGCTTTAGATTGTTGTGGGAAGGAGGTATGTCACGGAAAAATTCAATGAATCACAATGTTGCTAGAGATTGGTGACTCTGAGAAACATGACAGCACTTTAGAAGCCAAAAGGCAGCATGTCCCAGTTCAAAAATGGAATTCCATCCTCCAGGCATCTTGGTGGGATCAGCTATTCGAAGGAGCAGGGTGAAAAAAGATGGCATTCTTTGCTCTGTAGCTAGTTCTATTCCTACCCAGCTTAATACCATTTCATCAGGCTAATGCACTCCAGTTGTACAGGGCAGAAGCGACTATGCCACATGGGCCCCAGAAACAGAGCTTCAGGAATCTTAGGTAACAAAACATCAATGTTGAGAAATTGAAAGAAGTAAATACTAGGGCAGTAGAAGCATTGGCTAAGTTTGAAGAAGAGAGTAGAGAGAGGAAAGGGCTTTGTTTCTGAAGAGTATGAGGTGGGACAGCAGTGAGGAGTCTGAAGAGGGGCTAGAAAAAGGAAAGATAATTAGACTATGCAATTAATGTGTTTATAGAAGGGGAGGGATTGTAATATATGATATAAATGTAATTTGTGTAAATTTGGCAGTGTGTAGAATAAGTAAGGTTTGTGAGACAAATAATAAAACTCAGGAAACCAAAAGAGAACCAGGACAAAAGGAGCTTGCAGGTGCTTCATCACAGCATTGTAACAGCCAACAAAAGCAGGACAGCCCAGATTAACAAGTAAATAGATGTGGCACAATGGAGATGGGTCTCGGAAACTGTCCAGGAACACCCTAACAATGAGTGCTGACAAGCACCCATGATTAAGATAACCAGAGCCATCAGGAAAGGCCATCTCAGCCTTGGCTTTCCAGTAAACTTGAGACCTGAAAGATACATGCAATGCCAGCTTCCCATAAACCAAGACCTGCCTTCATCAGAGATTCCATTGTCTCCCAGAGATATGCTTTATCCAGCCCAAGGAAGGAAAACTACATGAATATGTGGCAGGAAGAGACAAAAGAGACACGAGCTCTGTTCGGACTAGGAAAAACTGCATAAAACTGGGCTGATGTCTGGTTTGAAGGACAGGTGTCTGCCAATAAAAGGCAAAGCTTTCCTTTAGTAGAGACCTTAATTCCCTCCCCAAGTATTATAATTGTTTGAATCCCAGGGCTCACAAGGGCAGCGATAAGGGGGTAGGAATAACAACTCTTTTACTAATATATCTAACCGTGCAAGGCGAAACATGGCAGTTGTTAAAATTACCAACAAAGCAGAACAGATAACTTCGGTCCCAGTCCTTTTTCTTTAGCTGTGGAGCAGCTCTCTCTGCCCTCGATCGGTGCTCCAAGACAGAACAAGACCTACAGCTGGGAGGCGGAGGAAGAGGTGGGAGAGGCTGACTGGCGGTCACCGGGTGGAAGCGGCTGGAGAGCAGCTCCTGCAGCTCCTGCGTCTGTGTCGGGTGATCAGCTAATCGCCAAGCAGGAGGAGGCTGCAGCGGGGGCAGATGCAGGAGCAGGTGATGCGCCGAGGTCTGGCTCTCCTGCAGGTCCGGCAGCGTGGCTGCAGGCGCGTCCTCCTCCAGAGCTCAGGCCGGAGAAACATGAGTCCCCCTCCGGAGGCTTGCAGAGGCCTCAGAGCAGGCCCCTCCTGAAGCCCAGCACCACCTACTCCTTTTGTCTAGAGTCCTCAAAGGTCTGGGTGTAACCGGCGAAAGCCGTGGCATGATATGGCAGGTGGCACAATTAGAGCACAGTAATGAAAAACGCCAACCCCCAACAGCTGACCAAAGGTGGTTTTGTGAACATTGGGGGATCGGGCGATAGGTTTGGGATGTGACTTCACCGGCGCCGATCCCAGACTGGCGTTGTCCTTTCGCGATTATTGGCTGTACGTGAACTGTATCGGTCCACGAAATAAATGCTCGCTTATTTGATATACTCAATTTGACTGAATCTCTTTATTATCTATAACACCGTCAAGAAAGAGACCATATTGGCTTTGGCACTTCTGGTAGCTGACTATATGGTGGGGCCTCCACAGCACATTACCTTTTCCTCTTCCTCCTCAGAAATTGGATTCGAAATTCTCACCCGCACTTCGGTTTGATGACTTCCGTCCTGGGTGACTGTGATTTTGAGCTTGCTGTGTGATCAACACAACCCTCTTACTCCCGCATTGAAATCAGTGGCATAATGTGTGAAAGTGATTTCCCATTGAACATCAGCTGGCACAGGCAGTTGGGGTTGCCAGGAGGAGCTGTGCTTCAGTGTGAACCACTTCTGAAGCAGCTTGAACCCTTCATAGCTTCAGTATCTCTTTTTTCAGTTGAGGAGTAAGGTCTTGGATCCTCTATCCAGGCTCCAGAATCCCAGGGTTGTCCTTGGGTCTCCCCAGGTACTTTTGCTAGAGGCTCCAGAAGGACCGTTCTCCTCTTGGTGGCAAGAGCACTTTCACATCCTGTCCTGTCCTAGCTGGCCGGGGCTACTGCATGAACTATCTCCTGTTTGCTTTGTTCAAAGCATTTTGTTCAGGACCCCCTGTTGGAGGTTAGGAAAAAACTCCTTTCTCTCCAGAATTTTCTCCCTTGTTGCCTAAGAGATGAGAGCAACAATACTTAGGAACAAAAGATGTGGCCCTGGAGGAGGCGGTGCAATTGACTGCAGTCTCTTAGCTGGGAAATGAGCTTGGTAGCTGGGGATTTTCTCTTGGGAAGTGCAGGGATACCGAGAGACTTGGCTGGGGATCAGGTGCTGGAGCTCAGCCCTGCAGCTTGCTCTCCGGGGATGGGGAGGGATGGTTTCTGGTTTGGTGCTGAGCTGTTGCTGCCCAGAGGATTCACTGCAACTCGAGGTTCGTCCTTCACTGTACCGCCTTGCTGTGGGGTGAGCCTTTTAGAGCACTCATTGAACTAGGCCTTTTCAACACCAGACCTCAGGGGAGGACCTTCACCATCCCTTAGGGTGCCTCAAAGGGGAAACCTGGGACCCCGATCCTCCCCCCTCTCCAGGAGGGAGCATCTTCGGCTGTTTGCAGCAGCTGCTTGTGGAGACCCTGGCTGCCACTGCCCAGCCTCACTGTTTTTCTGCTTCATTTGGGGTTTTGCTACACTTTGTTTGCCACCCCAGGTGTGCTTTCGCCCTATGCTGTATTTCTGCTCTGAGGTTCCTGCTACAATCCATTTTGCCACCCAGAGTAGCACTGAATAGCTGCTCCCCATGAGTTTGCAAAGGGCCTTTTTCTCTCCCCTGTCTGAGCATGGCTAAGCCATGTGGAGAGAGGCTGCTGTGCTTTCGCATCTGGCGCCCTCTGCAGCGGGGATAAACTGCACCGGCCCTGCCTGTCAGGTGGCACCCCCTGCCAGCTGTGACCATAACTACATCAAAGGGAAAGTGCTTGGCCCGAGAGAAGGGTCGCGATTGGCTTTCTAGGTTTTCCTGTTTGTTGTTGTTGTTGTTTTGTCTTTGTTTGTTGTTCTGGCAGAATTGCTATTCCTTTTTTCCATATCTTAGCCAGAAAGCTCCATAATTTCAAAGTTATAATAATTTGGAGAAAGGGGGGTCAAATTTTCCACATTCCATGGGAGGTTCTTGCCTTGCTTGAACCTGTCTTTTAAAACACGACAATCCCACTTGAAACTATTTTTTCCATCACACATGATGGAGAGGGTTTTACAATCTGACTGTAAACTGGAATATGCATCCTCAAAACCCACAGTGCCTAGGAAAGCTTGTGTGTCCTTCTTGCTGGTTGGTGGGGACATAGCTGCTATTTTCTTGACCATCATGTTGCCGAGTCAGGTAGTCCTGAAGCACTGTTCATTCAACTGCTTTCCTTGACATCACTGCCAGTGAGTTGTCATATGATGACAGTGTACTCCATAGGCACGTTTGCCACATGTATTGTGTACACTGGATCTCATCGGGATCTATAAAGTGCTCATTGTTGTTGAAGCTCCCCATAGAGTACCTCCAATTACAGCTAATTCTCTCAGGTACTGGATACCTTGCTCTATGGCATTTCACTGCATGAGTGCAGATTAGATTAGAACATTTTGGCAGCTGAAATCTTTTCACATATCACAAGTAGCTCACCCAGGGATAGGGATCAGGTGATTATCCTCTGGCCCTGCCTCTTCCTCCCCTGTTCTGAGGGCCTGGCACAATGTTCCAACCCTCACTAAGCAAATGATTTGCTCTTGGATTTCTTTTTTTCTCTATGGGTATGACTGATTACCAGCATGGGTTGTTCCTCTGGTTCAACTGTAGTTTGAGTGGCAGTGTCAATTCTCTGCTTTCACTCCTCCTCCCCCTGAGGGTGCTGTGTAGTGGCGATCAGGTGTCAATAAATAGTAGCCAGGATAAAGCACACTGCAACAAGTTGCTCCTCTGTGGGTGAATACTAGCATTGACAACAAGCTGCTGTCACTTTAACAGGGTCCTATACTTGTTCAGGGTGAACTTCCAAAACAATTGGGCAGAGAATTTCCCCAAAACTGGCATTTCTTACATTTATTCCATGTTACTCATGACTATCCATCACCCTTAACAATAGAATCCTGAATAACCTCCTAGATATCTCTTTCTTGATTCTGAACATATTGCAGACTGCACTGAGGGGGCTGGCAGACTCCAAAAGCAACAAGAAAGAGGCTTTCCTTAACATCAAAGGAAATTCAAAATTCTCAAAGCTGATGTAACAGGCCTGAGAAGAAGGAGGAGGGGTGAAGCTGGGAAAATCATCTTCCCTGTTTCCCCCACAGGCTGGGTAAGATTATTAATGAATTTTCAGAGAGTGGCACACCAAGGCCATGGCAGGAGAGCAGGACTGAAGACACATCCCTAATGACTCTCATTGCCCATGTGATGTTATCTATCATAAACTGATATCACACAATACAGCAACAAAGCAATCCTGATCCCTATCCTGCTCTGAAAGAGAGCACTGTGGTAGGCTTTTATAGTGCATATACAGGAACACTTACAGGGTTAAGGTACCACAACCACGTGAACAGACCAAGCAACATTGCTTGTGGCTCCATACATAATACAACAAATTGCTTGAGTCAAAATTGCTTCCCACCAACTGCAGGCATGCATTTATCTCAACCCTTCATGCACTCCACACTGGGTGCCAATTAAAGGCTGGTTTAAGAGCAGCATATTTCCATTTAGAGTGTGCACCATTATCCTACAGTGATCCTCCCCTTCAGTGGGAGATAAAGAATCATCAGAGATTACACAGGTTGAGATAAAAATATTTACTGGAAAAGAAATGTGATAAGAAAATGAACAATAACAGCAACATTATAGTAACAAATGTGTGCAAAAGAGGGTGATTTGCATGCAAAAAACCCAAAAAATCCCCACATTAAGTAACACCCAAGATGATGAAAAAATAGTGGGGGACACTTCATGTGTCATCTTTTTCTTCCCAACCATAAACCATGCTCCCCAAGTGAGAAGTCTTATTTCCATCCCTGGCAGTGATGTGAGTAGTATGGGAATAACAACTAGGCATGACCAGATGGCTCCAGGCTCTTCTCCCTCATGGCTACTGTGAAAAAAATATTCCTGTGTGGCCAAAAACCACAAGAGGTTTGCATTAAAATTTAACTAGGCATTTCCTGCCACAGAATACACACGTTTGTAATATAGTAATACTGAAGTCAACCAGTTTATCCCAGACAGTTGAAAACATTCGCCAGAATACTTTTCTCACATGAATGCAATTAAAATATTTGGTAGAGAGATACAGTAATAGCATACATAAAGCCAGTGAATGAAAAGTGGTTGAGTTGTTCCTATTTCTTCAGTCAGATACATCGATGTTTTTGGATTAAGACATGATATGCATCTAGAGCTACATGATATACATCTAGAGAGCTACAGTCTTGTAACGAAGAGTGTATTGTTCATGGTTGCAAAAGAAAAAAAGACGCGTTTAAAGTTAACCTTTAAGTTCCACCCAACAATTTTAAAATCTTTACATTTACCATTTATAGTTTAATTATAAAGGATTATTTTTATAAAACAATTAACTGAAATACTTACATTCCATCTATTAACAGTGCTAACATAGCAAAAACTGTAGCTGTGAACTATACCACAACCTCCTGCAAGGCTACCTCTCTACACACACCATTTAATTTGCTGATTCACAGGTACAATGAGTCATTTTTGCCATCCTTTGAAAGCTATGTCTTGGCATTTCATTTCTTCAAGGCGTGCAGATCTGGAGACAATGAAGTTGGATGTGCCTGTCTTTGGTGCTATTACTGAATATTCCAAAGGAGAGAGCGCTTTTTATGGCGTTTTTGCCGATAGGCGTTACTTAAGTACGTATTACCTCTGCTATGCACTTTCTCAATTTTAGTAATTTAATATCGCTACTCACACAATCTACACTGTACTTAAAAGTTACTAATTTCCATTCTTCCTGCTCTTAGAAACAAGCCTCTCACTTCAACCCATGAAAATCAAACCAACTACACATCCCTTGATTCCACATCAAATCCATTATCAACACCTTTCTTATCTCTTACAAGGATAAAAGATTGTTGTACCTAAGACTCTGCAGTATTTTTCACAGTTCTTCTCATCAAGTCCTCTATGCTGAATTCGCCTCTTACCAAAACACCTCTAAGGTGGCTTGTGCTTTATGGTGGCTACCAAAACAGAACTGAAGCCTGACGAGCAGATCTACCCCAAAGAAACAACACAAGTACTGTCAAATCCTTCCCTGAGAGTATGAGATGATCTGGCCTTCTCCTGCTGCCAAGGTACACATCCTGAAGAGCCCAACTACTCCCACTCTCAAAAGGCTGTATGAGTCAATCTGGGAAAAGCAACCTCCATAGCCAGGCACAGAAGCCTGCTACACAGGAAATTACTATAGAAGTCATCGATTGTCAATTCTTTTAATTGTTTCTGATTCCAAGACAACAAGGGGGAAGGGAGGAATATACTGAAATTAAGGTGGATGAAATGCTTATGGAATCAAAGGTGCTTAACAGTGGCAAAAAGAAGTGTGTAAAAGAAATAAATGGGAGAGTTCAATTTCAGGATAGCAAGAATCATTGGTTTTGATTCTGCACCAATACCACTCACCTCGTTTCCCAGGTCTGAAGGCCTGTCTCATGATTGCTGTCCCTCCATTCTCTTCCACTCTGGCTGTGGAGAGGATAGCGAGAGACTCACTCATGAGACAGTATAGCATCTGTAACCTAAAACTCAAAAAAAGGGCAAAGATTTTAAAGTGGGCTTTAACAGATGTCAGTCACCCCTCTTCTTGACAGCTGCTTCTAGAAGCAAGTTATGTTTACTTTACTGAAACCATTCAGAAGCAAAAATATCTAAGAGGAAATGCCCTTCCATTGAACACTTCTGTTGGGTTGGGGTTTTGGGGGGAGGAGAAGCGGTGTTTTGCAACCTACACTATTAATTATGGCCTCATCTCTTTAACTTGAGGTAGGAAATAAACCTGCCACCTCATACTATGCTTCCTCAATAATAGGCTGTGTGGCGACAGTGAAAGAATGAGGGACAATAAAAGAACATCAACTCTTTTGTCTCCATACTGTATACCTGTACAACCAGGGAAACTTAAAACAACTTATAAACCAGGATAACCCGAGATTGAAAGGTGAGGCATTAGAAAAGCACTAAGCACTGCACCTTAACTTCTACAGAAAAACTCCTGAGGAAGTACTCACAAAGAGATGGTTGGCTCATTGAAGGAAGGACAAAAAAAATATAAAGACTGATACTTAAACCACCGCCGAGATTTTTACTGCACAACTTTTTCTAATGGCAGCAACAAAACCAGTAATGCGTGCACTGGGAGGAGATATCAAGATTTGAGCAACGGCAGAAAAAAATCTTTAATTCCAGTTTCAAAAAGAACCAAGCTGCATCTGGATCTGTCAAAATTTTGCCTTTCACTTTCATTTGATGGATCTGATTTCAATTTCTATGCATAGCTACAAGTTTTATTACTATTTTTTTCTAAGCGACATTATTTTACAAAGATTCTGGCTATTTGAGAATGTTACAATAATTAAAGGACTGGCTAATATTATACATTTTTCTGCTTAAGTCAAAAGCTAAACAAATTTTTCATTGGTGTTTCTCTGCTCATCTGCTCCAATTAGCATAACTTTTAGGTAATTATATAGCTTTGATACTGCGTCATTTAGGAAAAAGCATTGTGCATCCAATGGCAATCTAATGTGATGCTAGCGGAAACATCAGTTTGCTTTGTACAATGTATTTTGCACCTGTATAAGCTGGCAAAAAATTTTAAATATTTCCAATCCACAAGAGAACTTTCGTGTTGTAGAAACTCACCTTTGGTTGGCTTATGAGTAACATATGCTAGAGAGTAATAATGATCGATCTTTTTCATTCCCTTTATAAAAAGATAGAGAACATCTTGAGTTCTCCCCTCATAAAGGAGATGTAATCGAAGCTGGATATTTTCATTAAAGAAAAAGTGTATCAGCTGTGCGCTTAACATACTTGCTTCTCAGAAGTTTACAGAGAGTCGAATTCTAAAACTTAAAGAACAGCAATTTGTACCGTAATTAACCAAAAAAGGACGCGAAATTTAAATTTAATGTCTCTGAATAAACACAGACCATACAGAAAACCAAGTCACAGGCAGATCGAGCATACCTTTTGCATAAACAGATTATGATGCTTTAGAGTGCTGAGCTATAGCTCGGACAGACTTTCCTCCATTAAGCATTTGCTCTTAATCAGTTTCAGCTGCAAAAAGCATCTGAATCTTTAAAATGAACCCTATACATACACTCGACCACGACTGCCTCCTCTTCCGTCTGTTGGAACTTCCCCATCCCTTGGATGACTGGCATCCCTTGTTTCTCTGTTCTCTTTGTTTTAAACCTTCTTTTCGGTTTTCTTTACAGTCTCCCAAGAAGTCTATTTGGATAGAACAAATTAGATACAAAGTCAAAAGGAAGAACTGGCTCTCAGTGTCAATAGCTTCTACCTCAGCCCTCCAGTTCATGGGAAAAAAAACAGCCATACATACATATTACACAGATAAAATGGAAACATAAGGCTGGCAATAACGGAAATAAATGTAAAAAGAAACAAGTTTTAAAAGTTGGATTTTCTTATGGAATGTAAGAATCACAAATATTTCTGGCTATAATGGACTTTGCAGTTCAAAACATGAATATGACCCACAACACAGAAAATCTGCAGCAGCAACAGTTTTTTCTCAGCTACCTCCATGATAGCAGGGGAGCATGTACAGTATCCTTTTCTCCAAAGGAAAGCGAAAAAATGCTTATAAGTACCACAGGCATTAGACAACAGAGTACATGGCTGAGGAACCACTATCCAGATGTACTAGAACAAACAAGAACAGAATAGCAAAACAATAACTTGGGAAGAGCTGGAACTTGGCTTTATTATTAAATTCCATCTTTAAAATAAATTCAGGGATCACATCATCTGCCGAGGGTAGAAAATAAAACAACTAAAACACTCATCCAAGAATAGCACAGCAACTCATTTTGTTACGCGGTTAGTCTATTGGGCTGTTGGCACAGAGAAAGAAGAAGGTATTACATGCGAGCCATTAAGATGGCAGGCAGGTTTATGTATACACATCTCTAGGAGCTTTTAGTCTAGGTGAGGCAGGGGTAAAATTGCACATGCAAATGAGATGGCTCAACTGTGAAGCACTACAAAAAGCCATGAGTCTCCATGACGAGCACCTGCATTCAACAAAAGATTAGCTATCAATGGTTTTAAGGTCCTGTCTATCTCTTCTCGGACAGTCAGCAGCAACTCAGCAGCACCACAAGGTAGGCAATGATCAGAGATGGTCAAAGTGCAGAATTGAGAGCATTCCATTGAAAGCAGGTAACAAAGTGGTTTGCAAAGTACCAGTTCAAATGTTTCAGTATCTCCTTTGAGACGGCCAATTGCTAAAAAGAATAGTTATCCTTTTTTTTTAACATTATATAGGAGTGAGAAAAGAAGTAAATCTTTTCATTTCATGCAGTATAAGACTATATCACCATAAACCAACAGGGTGGAAGCACAGACAGCACAGATTAGAAGTACAAAACTGTGGGAGCACCACACATTATTTGTGAGTCAGAAAACTGTTTCGCCAATGCTATCACATGGCTTTATCTGCCATAGCTGTCTCCTTTCATTATGCACTAAAATACTCCTAAACTAGTTATTTCCACGGGAAAAACCCCAGCTTACTGACAACTGACCGCCGTCCTGCCAGGTACCTAGAATGCTACTATTTTACTGATGGGCATGAATTGCCAAAAATCTTGAACTATTCAAGAAATACCCAAAACTGGATGATGCCGCAAAGCTGAATAAGGCTTAATACTATGGTAAGGTTTGCATGAGTTAGGAAGGATCAGTAAAAGGATGACTATGAAAGCATTGGATCCATGCTTTCCCACAGTATAATTTTGAGGAAAACCTCAAAGTTGAATATCCTTTGAATACGATGCAGTACTACACTACGGGCATGGGAATCCATCTGTGACTGTTCTGCTTTTGCAATCAATTGGCTCCCTTACAATTTGGCTGTGAGGATGCTTGAGGCAACCCAAATGACAGCTATTGGGCCTGACATTCAAAACTATAACGGGCCTGCCTTGCTGGCCTGGTCTTAGATGGAAAGAAAAAATAATCCTGAAAGGACCACTTTGTTTCTATGCTTTAAAGGTTTAGGAAATAACACATGATAGGTGAAATGGTCTTTATGACTGTAGGAAGTTAAGTGGTGAGAGTCTTGGGCGAAACTGCCCTCAACTCTCATGCAAGCCTCTGTCTATCCAGGCTGACACAACTGTTGCAAGTGAAGTCTTATAAAGACTAACAGTCATGGGCATATTGTAAATATTTACAGTATTTAAAAAAATAAAACAGCAAAGTACCAAAGAAATTCTGGGGAATTGACATGCTAGCTATCACTCCTCCTTTGAATTACTCAATTTGGATAGATGCATCTTAGTCCAAATGAGGTAAAAAAACCAGTGCATCAAAGCAGAGTGAAGCTTAAAAAGTTGAGATCTGCGTTGAGAACTGTACCCACGCATCAAATCCACGGTTAGGTAGAATGGCTTCGAGTTTTGGGAGAGCCACAAAATTTACTTGAGAATAAGTTTATTCACGCTCACGGTGAGAAGCCCTTCTGGTAATACTCCTTTAGCACAGAGTCCTAAGTTTATGCCAAACTGCTTAGGATGCATTTTGTCTGCACCAGAGTAGGTGGGTTGAGTTGTCAAAAGAGCAATATGGATATGCTGCTTATAATTGATAAATGAGTTCAAAGTACTTAGCTGCCATAAATGCGGTCGCCGCAAAATTTGCTAAAAGTAGGGAAGCATTTAATTCTCTATCAGTCATTAAAGCATTTTCAACTGAAAATGGAAAATATGAGAAGTGCAAAGAACACAGAAACCGCGCATTACCAGCATAGATTTGAAATAAAGCGGAATGCAACTTATTTCATTTTGCTTGACGGTTTTGTTCCATTGTTATACCATTTCTGTGTGTTTAGATGACCTCAACTCTGATGAGCGAAAGGGATAGAGGAAAGTCACTCTCGGCGCCGTAATTTCTGAGTTTTAGGGTGTGGGGGTGATTTCCTCATTAACAAATAAGAACGAGCCGCACATCCTGACAAATCACAGGAAATATAGAGTTTTCAAGCATTAAGAAGGAATTAGGGTTTCAACTCCCGAATTTAGATGAAATGAAATCCTGGTTTTGCCTGTCTTTGGACTTAAATGTGAAATTCCCATAAACGAAGCTGAGCTATCGTAGAACATTTTATAGTATCTCTTGGGATGAAAAATTGCTCTGTGAAACATTCTAAACAACATTATTTGTTCATTTATATACACGTGTTTGATATCCACTAACCGCGGTTTTCCGGCCGGTTATGCAAATGAACAGCAGCAAAAGGGATAGCACATCCTACTTTGCCATTATTTGGTGCTATCAGTACGGCGCGAGATGTTGAGCACGCTGCCGAATTCATGCCTTTTGATGCCGGAAACCTATAAGCTGCACGGCGAAATATCTACCTATTAGCACGGGTTTATAAAAAGATTATTCTTTAGGGGGCAACCGCCAGGTCTCATGGTTGGGAGGTGCTACAAGCGGCTGGAGCAAAAACAGGCCTGTGTCTGACAGAGCAATGATTTCCCTGATGCATAGTTAAAGTATTGTTAATGTAAATGAAAACGAAAGAGATTGCGAAACCAGCTAAACACCTACATTTTCAAGGTTCAGCCACAGTCCTAAGGGTATAAATGCATTTGAAGAAGCGAAATTACCAGAAGTATACGACTTCTTCAAAGGAGTTTGGAGGCATGGAGTGATAGGTTCAAATGTGACTTTCCACAATCACTTCACAGAATTTGAAGCAAAGAGCAACAATAGGAAGAGTAAAAGGCACACCGTGTCGCAGGCACCTTCGGCAGCCGTATTCCATTTAACCTGTTCCGTCCCCATTACGATAATATGGTAGCATATGCACTCGTCGCGGTTTTCCCGTCACTTCATGGCTGGCTGATAGAGTCAAAGACATGTTGAAAATGTTCATTAATCACGCTAAAAATGGCAATTAGTATGCAGGTTAAAAACAAAGGGCATACAGCTGCGTCCAGAGCAAACTAAATCTAAATAGGGTAGCACAAAATTCGGCGGTAAATGAAGCGCTCTCTCATTTTCCCTTTAACTTTATGTTTTGAGATTTCCTATGCAGAACTTAATTATTGCTCTTCCCACCAGCACAGCTTCTGAGGCATTGTGGTAGGGCGCTTTGTGGGAAGTACAAAACTTCACTTCTGGCACATCACCAAAACAAGTTCAGCAACAAAAAGCGCTTGTGCTGGGCGGTTTTGAAAGATAATGGCACTGACACAGCTCTGAAGTCAAATTATTTTTGAAATTAACACCTCAATTTACCTTTAAGCTATGGTCACGTTGCTGCTTTTCCTGTGTATGTGGGAAGCTCCAGTTACGGTGACATTTTTGTATGCCATGTGAACAACTGGATACTCATTCTGACAATTATTCAATTGGAACCATACTAAAGAGATACAGTCTGGAAGAGATTCAGCACGGTGAGTTTTAGCTTAAATGCGAGAGCCACACTGGTAACCAGCACAGTCATAAGCTGTATTGCCACACAATTTCTTGAAAACAGACTTTACAGGGCAATAAGAGCACCTTTTCTAGATTAAACTTTCCTATAGCGAAAAGGTTTCATCAAACAGAAAAGTAACCTAGCTCCAAAACACAAGTCAGTAGCATAAAAACTCCGACATCATAAGAAACATGCCTTTGCTGCTCGCTAAAATCCTTGTGTCATTCTTATCCATAGATCATCTGAGCAAGACAGATGCCATTACCCTTGTTGCTGAAAAACAAAGCATCGTAATTTCGTTTAGCCTGTTTTTGAAAAGTATCACCCTAGTTAATTGCGATACGGAGTACACCCAGAGTTGGAGGGACACGGGATCATCAAGTCCAACTCTGCATTTTCTTTAGGAACACTTTAACAATCCTGTGCGACAACGTGTCAAAGCGCTGCAGAACAAGCGCGGGGCTGACGAAAATCCCGCAAATCGTTCAGTGCCCAAGCATCTCTAGGGGAAGAACCTTTTCCACGGAAGTATCCATCCTAAGCCTCTGACGCATCAGACCAGATTCCCTCCAGGTCCTGTGCTGAGTACTAGAGTGTCAATTTATTTTCTCAAGATTCTCAAAGAGGAATTTGTTTGAGGTTGGGTGTTTTCTAATACTGGTAGCCAGAGTTTAAAGAATTTTCCCATTATCATGCCAATGGAGCTGGCTATGCTACGCTTAGGCCTCTTTGAGTGACTCCTGGACAAAAGGGGTGAGAGGAGCTGGGCTTCAGGAGAGCTCTGCCATTCTTCGGAGGGCTCGTAACAAGAGCTGGGAGGAGGGCGCCCGATCCGCCAAGCCTGCACAGGCCGAACACAGGGGAAAACACGCCTCTGCGATCTGCACCATCTGCCCACTTCCACGGCTGCCTCTGCGGACTGTCCATCACTGGGACACAATGAGGCGGTGGCGGGCGCCTTTTCTCCAGCGCTCACGAGACCGAGCGCGCTACCGCTTCCGCCTGAAACCCGCCTGCTCTGGCAGACTTTGTTTGTCATTTTGGGACCCGGTACGAGGTATTGCCCACAGCTAAGGACTGGGATGATTTATCTGGTACATGCGGTGGCAGTTTAACAACTGCTGTTGTTTCCAGATTCCCGAATATGGCCAAGTAAGGCGTGTTCACACATATCTCTGCCTCAAGGTCTTGAGATTCCGGCGTTTTATAATGCTTGGAGGGGGACTGGATTCGGTCTCCTGCTTCAAAGGAAAACTTCTGCAGCGCATTACGGCAGACACCGCAATCTAACAAAACCAGGGCCGAATATACGCAAGCATAGCAGTGCTACAGGGGAAGGGATTAACATCTCCTCTATGCCCATTTTAGCAGTTAAGAAGTTGGCTAGAACAGAAACGGTTTCAATATATTCGAGTGTGTTTAAAACTACAGTTCGACTCTGCATGAGCTCAGGCAGCCGCCTGGCGAATTTACCGCGACTTACAGCACGGTATTGCTTTTATTTAGTATCACCGCCAAAGTTGGTTTTATGCTCAAACTGACGTGAGATTTCAAAATTAACCATCTCTGATGATCTGTTCACATCGCAGCTTCCGCATCTCTCCCAGCCATACTGGTACGCGTTTTTGCCAGAGCACTTGCAAGGGCTGTCATGCGCAAAGATTTCTGCGTGAACAGCTGAACTGCTTTTATAATGAATACTAGTCTCTGAAGGCGCTAAAAATCTTGCTCTTAGGCAAAATATTTGTTGCTTTTGTAACTGGACATGTCGCCAGCATGGCTTGTCCAAAGCTGAGGGCTAAGTGGATAAGAGCCATAAACACAAACGAATATGGCTACCCTAAAGAGAATACTCAAAAACGTAACAGCACATCAGCACAGGCCCCCACTCTTCATAGTGCAGCATCTGCGACCTACTTGAACAGCACTTTCCAGCGAAAATACCGAAGATAAACTATGCTACATGAACTTGGACCTAATTTGATTTCATATTTCGGCAGGAGAACACTATCTCATGTACTAGAGATACTGATGCCAGTGAGCCAGGACCCAAAATACAAGTTGATGTGCTGCGGGGCTTTAAAATTATTGAGAAGGGACCATCATCCCTGAAATTCTTAAAGCGAAAGAAGGATTCATCTGAAGGCAGTCCTCGCTGCGGATCACCCACATGAAATTCTGTACCTCCACAGTTCAGACTTAATCAGTCTCAAAAGCTGTTTCACTTTTGGAGTTTACCCATAAATGCAAGCTTTAGAGATCACGAATGTAAATCTGGTCAAATTTGTCACCATGAAGCACCTTCACTATTGGCAGAAGTGCCATGGCTGTCCCCGAAAGTTCCTTGAGGGAAGTAATATTTAGCACCGCTCAATGTTCAAGATGATCATTTGCAACTTTAATCACAGGCTAGATGACCCAAAACACCTCATGTATTTCATATCATTGTCCATGCCAACCTGCGAGTAGTAGTCTTTAAGGCCACGACCTTAGGAAGTGAAACTTTGTGTGTGCACACAGCTGGCTGGTGGAGAGAGTTGGCAGATAAAGGTTGTTTCTGAAGGTATTCCATCGAGGTGGTTGGCCTGGAGACTGAGAAAGAAAAGGGAATGGCAGAAGAAAACCGCCCAGCTTGGAAAATATTTTAAGAAGATCTTGGGAAAAACAATTGTAGAATGTGCCACCGTCATGTAAATGTTGGTCGCGTAGAAAGCAATGAACAAAGTGTAAACTTTGTGGCGATGTATAAAAGACAACATGCTGTTTATGTCGTGGGATATAGCCTTCTGAAATGTAGTGTGTCTATTTGTATGTCACACCGCCTCACCAGTGACATGTGTGTTTTACAGGGTTTCAGGAAAAGGGAGGGGCTGATTAGCCTGAAACAGGAATGCACCAATAGAGGCTCTCTTGTTCTCCTGAACCAGAGAAAGTTGCTTGGGGCGGTCTCCTAGCATTCTAACTCAAGCTGCATTTTCAATCCCAAAGGTGCTTCGAGAGCAGATTTAGAAGCACAACCCCTGGCGGCCAGCTGTTTTAAGCTGAGAGAGGTCGGACCCTTTCTCGCGGTTTTCCAGCTGCTTCTGCTCCAGGTTTCTAAGCTTCATGCAGGAAGTTTCTTTGACTCCAGCAGCATTGAAGCCTTTTGGACAAAAAATAAGGAGTTTTCAGGTTTTAGCACGTCCTATACAGGCTGGTTGTTTTTGAGAGAAGGAGTTGTGGGAGACTGCAGAGCCTCAAAGTTGCTGCCATTGTTTTTGCTTTGTTTTCTCTCTCGGCGATGGTCCAGAGAGGAGCCTACGATCTTGTTTCTTTGTTCCCCAGGGGCCGGGATGACTCAACACCTTTGTATCTGGTTATTGCTGTTTTCTTTTTGTGGCTGTTATTTTTCCGCCCTCTTCTTGCATTCATTGCCTGCTTAAATGGAGTGAGAAAGGGAGTGACTAAAAACTAGAGGTAGCTTCATTGTGGAGTCTTCTTGTTGTCCTTAAAACTAAGACCGTAGCAGAGTTAAATTACTCTACACTTTACATTTTCAAAGTATCATGCTGACAGCTTCATATAGGCGATTAAAATGACACAAGAGGAAGCCTGCTCTGGAATTCCTATTGCCAACCTGGTGCCACCTCCACAAGAGCTTCCCAAGACAAGTGGCCGTTTTCCATGATAAGGCTTTACTCTTAGTATCTAATGAGAGAAAACCAGCAGAGCAAAAATAAAAGATCTGCCTGAACAGAAGTGGGTCGCAGTCATCGTTTGGCAGCAGGCTTCCAAAGCCTCCTCATGCCAGCGGCAGCTGATGGAGAGAGTTGCTTAAAGAATGTCAAAGAATACAAATATTCAAAATGTATTTTCCTTATAAGGGGCGGTGAGATGTGACCAGAAACAAGGAAACCATTGAGATTCTCCTTTGTTTCTTCCATGAAATCGGCAAAGTGCCAAGAGACAAAATATACCGACGCTTATGACACCTTCATAAGTGACGGCAATATCTTTGGAACATTAATAGGGAAAGCTTGAAACTTCGCTGGGTGCGATATCTACATTTTATGCCAGTGGATTGCACACGGAATTAGTCGAAGAAAAAAAACGTAAGCCACAGAGATGTGTTTTACTACACAAACACCAAATTGGTGTCACAAAAAAGTTCTTTTTCCCCCAGTGATATTTTAACATTTTTAGACTTCTTGTGTTACAAAATTTGTGTCTCATAAACGGTATAAATTAATTTTTAATTGCAACTAAGAAAATGGTGGCTAGCATCTTAGACGAGATAAATTTTTCCGCTCAACACCCAAGAATACATTATTATTGCAGCATAACAGGTAGGAGGAAATTTTCTTAGCTTTGAATGACAGAAAACAAGGAAGTATGCAAAACACAAAGTGACAGTGACGGGCTAAGATCTTAAATAAAATAGTATATTTATTATCCATTAGTGAAAAAACTGGATGTAATTTGACAACTTGATGTTTAGGTGTGACTATGACAATGAAAACTCCATTTGAGAAAGTAACATCATACAAACCAAAAAATGGATAATTAGTAGTGGAATGACATAAATCCGTTTTTGTTGCTCCTGTAAAAGCATAAAGAGGAGTTTCATCAGTCAATAGTAAAAGCCTAAGTTGTCCGAAACATGTCTGTCTGTTGAAATAATCATCTTTTTCCACTGAAGCGATAAAACCCAATATCTATTGTGCAGAGAGGTAGAATAGTGGAAAAATGCAGAAAAAGGATCTAAGACTTAATGCTTCGTCAATGAATCATCAGTTGCCAAATATACCCTAGATGATGGTACAACTCCGCTGAAGCATGTCCCCATCAGGTAGCGGGCCAGACAGAGGTCACAGCCACCCTCTAATCCGCTGACGGTGTTTGTTAAACAGGTGCCTTTTAACAGCTAGATTTCCGGTGGCTGCAGCTTGTGCAGTGTCACGAGGATGGCTTCACGCCTGCTTCCTGGGGTGGCTGGATAGAACAACCTGGCCTTGCCTTCGCCGGGATAGAACAAATCCAATTCCCTCAGTCACACTCATTCATCCTGTGCTCCAGCCTCTCAACCATCTTCTACAGCTCCTCGCGGACGCTTGTTGCCAATGTCTGCCTTGCATTAGGGAACCCAAAACTGGGAAAAGTACTCCGCGATGTCTTGCAAACTCAAAAAAGGAAACCCCGCCATCCAGCTTGCTCATTGCCAGTTGTTATAGCATAAAACGAAAAAAGTAACTGTTTGTTGAAAGTCACTTTCTAAACCTACGCATTAACACGAATCACCTCTGCAAAACGCACAACACAAGGAGATAAGGGCTTGAGGTCACATAATTACTATTGTAGAAAGAAAAGAGCCCCTCCATGTTAAAGATCAGTCGAAAATAAGAACTAATTTCATGGGGCACCTCTAGACTTAGAGACAGGGCAATTCTTGAATTGAATCAAATTTGAAAAAGTACTGGCAAAGAGCCGTAGTTGCCAGGAATAGAGACATTTGCATAACCCCAGCCAGCACACAACCTAACTATTCTGCTGAGGGCAAGGCAAGTAGGGGATAAGAGCTTAATTTCAATCCTGCAGATACTCAATGCTTTGGACGCTTCGGTAGGGCCAGCCATCTTCATTTCACTTGATGAAGGCGCAGGAAGTTTAAGGTTTGTGACTTCTAAATATGCTGGATCATGCTGTAGAACACAATATGGATCTAACAAGCTTTTCCCATCACCCAGAACCCCCTAGCTTGATAGAAATTTTCTAGCATCATGATGCTGGCATATGAAAAGGTTAATCTGAAGACACTGGAGTAATGGGACAGAAATCTAGGAATGAGCAAATTCCTCACTCGTGGGGAATGTTGCTGAGGAACACAAAGCTCCTTCAGAGACAAAAATGCAGGGACAACAATGCTTTGCTAACGGACCGCTGACAATTAAAGCAGATATCAACGCCTTTTCCAAATAAGACCATACCTCCTCCCATATTTTCTCTGTTTTTACTGTCGGTAATCATTATGGTCACTTTCAACTCGAGATTATTTAGGAGCACATACCTTTTTTACTTGTTTGCAATGGTTGTGAAGTTTGGTACATTTTGTTTTTTCCTAGTGCCCGAATGCGTTCACTGCAGTCTATCATATACAGTATATAAAGCCGTATGTAGCACGAAGTGAAAATCTGAGAAAGGAAAAAAAAAGAGTTAAAGGGCGGTACTGATTCAATACCCCAATAATACACAATGCGTAGATTAGGAGCTGCTTCCTGCCTTTAACACAAACTCTATACAGAGACTCTGAGAAAGCAGCTTCAATACACTATTTTTGGACTTACTGCAATCTTTAGTAAAGGGTAATGAAATGGTCAAAAGCATTTCATGGCTGACTTGGATCTTAATAGGATCTGTACCGTCTTCTCTGCGCTGGATCTGCGGCACTTACGTTATTTAACATATAGACTTTTCTATCTGCCTCGCTGAAATTCCAGCTGGCTGGATCAATCCATAGATTCTTTAATATCTGCTGTCTTGTTTTGATGCCTAGAATTTAACGTTGCCGCTCGAATGCTAACAGAGAAAAGTCACATTCCACAAACCAGGCATTCAGCTTTTACATATTAAACTGGCATGCACACGTCATAGGCAATGCCCACTCACTTCCACTCATTAAAACTGTACGAAAATTATGATCCTCACCTTTTAAATCAGCGCTTTGTGGCCAATATTTTTATTTGACCCTCACTTAAAGAATTATTTACAAAACTACCTATTACTCTGCTTTAAACATACATTGGTTGTATGGCAACAAAGAAAACAAACCACACACACACTAATTTTTAATTTGTGGTAGTCAGCTTTCATTTTAATCATTCTCTATCTTCCATTACTTTGAAACAAGAAAACTATTATTCCTCCTGTGTTTTGCAGCATCTGACACAAAGTTGTTGAGCGAAGTACCGGCTTATAGTTGCTGTGATAATTGGAAACAGATCTCTTGGCTGGTCAGGTCCAGAGTTAACTGCCTGGTTTCTGTCCCATGACAGTGGGAAGTAAAACCTAATTTGAGAACTGAGACCCTTCTAAAATTAGTTATTACCTATAGGCAGGAGGAGATGTGCAGCAGCAGATTGCTTGCTGCATCCCCTGATCTTTATTAACGTGCCTCAGCACATAACTTGTCGGGAAGCTTGGCTTTTTGAATTCGCTGGTTAGCACTGGAGTTCACCTAAGCCGTATGGATGAAAACTGGGCACACTGTTTATAGTCATGGACTGTTTCGGCCACCCCAGCTGTTCACAGGCATTCACAGGAATGGGTACTCAACAATTAAAGCATCAATCAACTGCTCCACAATTTGAGCGCATGACACAATAAACAATGAAAAAAATAAAACCGGCACCTTAATGAGGGAACATGACAGAGCACTAGCCTCTCAGGAAGGACAAATAACCTTTGCCTATGTTTAAAAGTTTGCAATATAACCATTGGCTTTTTGCATTTAGAGTGGTTTTCTGCATTAGATCGCGAAATGTTGACCATAATTATCATATATACCTTTGTTTGGCTGTTTGTTAGTATAACATAATCTACCGTTTAAGCATGTTGCATAGCTTGTAGAAATAGTAATTATTGGCAAATATAGCATTATAGGCATAACTAAATGCAAGGGTATTTAAAATACCTCTATGTGGCAAATAAAATGGTGTAAGGCAAATCATGTTACCCCTTCTCCGCCGTTGAATTCTCCAAGTAGGTAAAGATAGCGCGGGCTAAACCAGAGCACCGGAAGACAATTTAAAATGCCATCATTAAAATTTAAAGAAAGGACATACTAAAATGTAATATCAGGGGACGTTAAACAACAGGATGAAGACACACAAAAAGGAATAAAATATATTAACTGACACATAAAGATGTCACAGATAAAAGCCAGAATATGAAGAAACCAAACGGAAGATTTATAACATCAAACGGTTCACAAGAATGTGGAATAATGTATGGACTGTATGAATAGCCATGCCTCAGTAATCTTAACGGCATAAAGATAACGCTATCAGGGACTACTGGTGTGTTCTTTGGCTGTTTTGCCAGGAGCACTAACACTTGACTTTGTCTCTTGGCTGCCTTCTTCAGCTTTTTGCTTAAAAATTCTGTAGCATTTTTCCGTTTTTCACCGGTAAGTGGGAATTTAGCTCACTGTGATTTAAGATATTAACTCCTCGGTCTCCATTTGAACGTCATGTTTGATTTCCGGATGAAAATTGCTTTAAGGAAAATGTTATGCACAAATAGTGAAAACACTCCTGAGGATGAAGCAGCACAGGGAAAGATCGAATGCAATAACAGAAACAACCTGAATATAACAAGATCTTTAAAGAATATCTCATCTTGCTGACTGCAGCTCATGACAGCACAGTTGGCAACAGGTCTGAAGAAGAAAACCGAGTGATGGCAACTGTGGAAACACCCCAAGGTGGTGGTCTCCATGAGAAGTGAGCAACATGGGCGTTAGAGATCCATTTCAGATGTGGCTTGCAGTCATCTTAAAGGCACAGTTGGCTTATCCAGCCCAGCTCCAGGAATATTCAGGCCTCTCACCTGTAAGTACTGCAACAGTGCTGTTAGAGCAACATTGCACCTCCCTGGCAGACACCTTCACACACTGGGAATCCAAGTTTCACACCTTACACATTTGCCCGGCATCTTTTCAAATAACAAAGCAACAGGAAGGAGGCAGTTAGCAGCTGCCTTCCTAATTACCATGTACTTCATTTTGAGCATTAGGTGGGATATCACTACTAGGGTAGGGGATGCCTTGGGATCACTCCTGCCTGGAGTGGGGGCAAAACAACAGACAATACCCTATTTGCAGCCATGACTACAATTGAATGGAGAAGAGGGGATATGTGGCTTTTTGTGTTGAAGAAATGCTGAAACCAGCTGGCTCATGGTCCCAAGTTAAATCCTGACAGTGAGGTGAAAATGGCAAGGGCTTGTTGAAAGTACCTGAGATAAAGGAACCAACAGGTATTGCTGACCAACTATCTAAAGATTTGAGCTATTTAGCTGGCCCAAGCACAACTGGTGATCAAAACACTGTTACTAAGCCCAGTCCGCTTTTTTTAATGGCAGGGTCTTCTAACATATCCTTTCTTGGAGTACATGTGATTCCTTCCCTTAGCAATTAGGGGATGCCCCACTGGTTGCTTCCCTTGAGGGTTGAGCAAGGAATTTGCCACAGTCATTGTTATAGGTAATATCAATCCTGCCAACCATTATTTTAAAAAATAATTGCTTCAAGATAATTTTTTCTGCTAGTGCAGTGGCGGTGATGCATTCCTCTCCACCCTCAGGCCCACACTATAATCTGAGAAATGCTGTTCAGGCCTCACAGGCAGCACTGTTTGAGTTCCTCTTAAAATTTATCAGAAACATGCTCCCAGAAACTGTTGCTGTTAATGGCTCCTGCTTTTTAAACAAACAGCATTGGAAACTTATTTTTCCTGCCTGAATGGCATTCAAGTGGACTGGCATTTCTGTTATTGAACTTTGAAATAAAGTTAGAGCCCCAAATTGTAGCCAGGATAGAAAATTACTATATTCAAGCTCACTCTCTTGAAGCTATGGCAGTCAGGTGGGCCTTTGGGGGCTCCTGGGATCACAGCAGACTGTGACCAACAACTTCCCTCTGGTGAGGCCTCTCAGGAGCCAGCAAATGAGTTTAGCATACTTGGAAGAGGATCAGTGAATGCCAAGACAGATCCCAGGTTGATACTTCCTCCCTCAGTGACCCTTAGCCACTGAGAAAGTGCAAAGGCATCAACATGTCACTGATTTGAAGGGAACTTTTCATCGTATATACCTTGTACATATTATTAGGATATGCTGTGAGAATATTGAATCATGCTATAAATGGAATTTCAGAATATTGCTCTGCACATGCTCCAAAGTACTTTCGTTTGTGATGAAACAGGTGATTTACTGTTCTGCTATAGCAAATTCTACTATTCTTAGTTGATTAAAGCTATCTAATTAAGTGCAGTTAAAACTTTGAACTCAACTGCATGCAGTGATTCAGGAATCAGTAGCAGGGGTCCTACTCAACTTGTGACTCAACAGAAGGTCTTCCTTATTCCTTTATCTTACATGAACACCACAGGTTCAAGCCAGAGAATTAATTAGGGTGGTAAACTTTGCATAATAAATCACTCTCTCTTTTGTACACTTTTGTTATTGTGTTAACACTGTTACTGGTCATTTTTCTTATCCCATAGCTGTTTCAGTAAATTTGACTGTATCTCAGCCTTCATCTTTGCCTTTCCTGCCATTCTCTACAGTAATCCACAAGGAGGGAGAGCTAGGGGGGAGAGCAAAGCGTGGCATGGTTTTAATTGGGAGCACTGGTGGAGGCATGCAAACCCTGAAGCTCACATGCACTAATCTACAAAGGATTGCTCAGGTTTCTCATTGACAGAGGCTGGGAAAGACTGCAGGATGCCTTCATGATGGCATGACTACTG
>JAPFBE010000431.1:0-51617 GCA_034336665.1 Luscinia megarhynchos | reverse complement strand
CCAATTATCTTATACCAGTTTGCAGAAGGCATTTGTCAAACCAAAGGCAGCCAAGGTTCTAGGTGGTTGAAGTTTGCGGCTGGGAGAAATCCTGATCTGTTCGGCATTTTAGCAGGCGGAAGCCCGCGTGCCAGCCCCAGGGCCGTGGATAAGAACATTGTCCCTTTTCCCTGTGAAAAACACCTCACCCTCCCAGATTCCTGATATATGCTTTAAAGGGAGATATTTTGTGCTGCCTGGGGGCCTCGGATTTCCTGTGGAAATCCTCTGCCGGGCTGCCTTCGACATTACCTTAGCAATCCCCTCAAAATGCCACCTCGCTTCCCCTTTTGACGCCCCCTCGCATTTTCCCACGCAAACAATTCTCGTGTCCCCTCTAAATTACCCTGGGTTTTCAGCTAAATGAATGGCCCGACCTGTGCCCACTGCCTGTGATTCACCCAACCAAAAATTGAGAGCAGATGTTGCTAGGGCTTTAGGAACCTGAAAGAACTTTAAAGTAAAAGAAGTCACCTTTTTCTTCTGTTTTTCTTCTTTCAGATGCTGGCCTTGGCTCTGTGGATGTGTGCTGAGCTCTCACCGCGTGCAGGGGACTGTCAGGCCTGGAATGACTGTGAGTTGGTGTTCTCACTGGGGAATCAGAAATTATTATTAATTACACCACAGATTTGCTTTGTGAAACCTTTCCCCTTTGCTGGTATCGTCTTCTTTCTGCCTTTGAATTTACAGCTGTTCCCTGATGCCATTTCCCCTGCCTCACCTCGGTGCAGTTCCTAACTGGGCAAAACTGGGTTAACTTAAGGGGAGCAGGGGTGACATTTTTTAGCTGGATTTTTTCTAAAATTTCTAATGATACTGAAATAATTTCCAGTTATCTAGTGAGAATAACGTGAACTCGCAGCCATAGAGTCACTGAGGGAAATCTGACACAGTATTAATAAGTAACCTTTCCTGGGGGGCAGCCATCACCCCAATCCTCCAGCCTTGGCAAATTTTTTGCAGTGAATGGACCCACGTTCTAATCCTTAAGCTAAATTTCTGACAGCTTTTGTTAGAAAGATACTGGACAGTAAATTGTACAACAATTAAAAATTGCACAAAGAATAACAGGCCCAGCCAAACCCAACCACCCCCATCGCTGCTCCATCTTAATTTTGGGAGAAATAGCTATAGAGTTTATAAATACTCTCCTTCCATACTATTCAGTCCTTTGCTGCACATCCCCAGAAAGGATTTACTCCACCTTTTGTTCCTGACAGCACCTCTCTCTCCAGCACAAATCCCATTGGTCAGAGACAGAGACGGAGCAGACCTAAGGCAATGGTTCAAGCGCACCTGAAATTCCGAGCTCCCTGTTCCCTGGAATGCTCTTCCGAGCTCGCGGGCGATCTCGCCTCTCGCCCAGACTCTCTGTCCTCAAGAGGAAATGCAGCCTGATGGGACACGGCTCTGGCACCCCATTTCCTCTTGCTGGAAAGCCCCAGGTAAACGTAGTCCCTCAGTCCTTGCATCCCTGAACGCCAGGAGAGCTGGCATTTCACCCAGATTCCCTAGGAAGCTACTCCCAGTAGGAAGGAAAAGAGGAACCCAGCATCCCTCTGACATACCCAACAGCATGGGCAGGACCAGGAGCCCTCTGGCGCAGACCCCTGATGCTGAAGCCTCTTGGCTTTGGCTGCTCAAACACCACAGCTTTTGGCAAAGATGGGAGCAGTGTAATGATTTTTCCTGTCCTGAAAGAGAGGAGGAAAAGAAAATGAAGTTCCCTGCAGAAGTCAAAGAATCCCGGCTTTCACATTTCTGCTCTGATTGCTCACTATAGATTTTACCCGGTTACACCGATTCAAATACAAAAGTGCCTTTTCCCAGCATTTTTATTCCAAACTATTTCAGACTTTAAAAGGATGCTCATTTTTCTTATTGCATTCTTTGCCTAATTTTAACAACCATTTTCATCCCAGACCCTGCTTGTCAGTTATTCAATCCTTTACCACTGGACTTTGTGCAAAGGGACACCCGGGGTGCTGCGTTGCAAGAAATTCCAAAGAGAATCCCCTCCAAAACCTGACAGAGAATGGTTTGGAGGCGCTCCAGAACGCAGACAGCTAGTCGTGCCTTGTCAGGCCACACCGATTCTGTCACATCCACCTGAGCTGTGCAGGTGTGGCAAAGCCTCTCCTTCCTCCTAGGCAATCGATGTCTGAGACGACAGATGTCCATCTGGGGCAGCACCTGAAAACAACGTGGGAAAGGCAAAATGATAATGTTTTCTGTCAGAAAATGAGTAATAATAATAATAATAACAATCAGAACTTTATGGACAAATTTAGTAACATCATTTTCATATGATAAATACAGGCCAGCCATGCCCATCCTTCCAGCCCAGGTGAAAGCAGGAAGGACACACAACCCAATAGTATCGGCGCTCACACCCACTGCTAGTATGGACATCTTCACGGTTCGTCTTTGGCCAAACGAATCCTGGGATGATTTTGCTTTCCTGACGGACTTGGCCAATTTCATTCCAATTTAGCAAGGCAACAGACCCTGCGTGGCTCGGGGGTCACAGCCCCAGTCTGGCACAAGAACTCCAAAAAAGATTGGAGAGAAGAATCCAAGAGCAAATGAAAATCCCAGCTACGCAATGAAGGCCTGTTTCTGGCAGGTTCCTTGCGGCTTTTCGGGCACAAGAAAAGCCTTTAGACCATAAAAACTGACGTGAAAACCCCACATCGAGCACTTGGCATAAAGATGCTGCGCTTAATGTTAGAGACACGGAATTGCTTTGGCACTTGGCATTTCCTGCACCCGCACAAACACATTAAAAGAATTAAGTGCAGAGTCCTGAAGCTCAGTTCTTCCAATCCTATTTTGGTGGTGTCACTTGACATACCAAAATCCACAGCAATACTTCAAAAAATGGAAAGCGACTCCCACCCCATTCCATTTTCCAGCTGAAGACCCCTCTAAAGAACAGGTTAAAGAAAAGAAGAAAAGCCCAAGACCTACTAGCAGCTGGTGTGCCACCCACCCACTTTCCATAAGTTTTCATTACACCTGATGGCTTCTCTAAGAAAACGAATTTGTATGTGTAAAAACCCATCCAGAAGGGGCAAGTGTTTCTGAGCCCACAGCTTGCAGGTAATGGATCAGAAGGATCCAAAAGTGTCTAAAAAAGATTCAAGTTCACTGGATTGGGGCAGCATTATTTGAAACCGAAGTGTTCTGCAGCTGTCCCAGGACAGGAGTCCACAGAAACTAAACGAGCTACCCGTCCTGCCACCTTTTCCCCTTTCTTCCCTTCCATGGCTTTTTACACGCTCCAATCTGACAGGCCACAAGCATCCCCAACGCCGCATGCCGGGACTCGCTCGGGGCGGCGCCCGCTCACTGGTGCGGGGTGGCCGCTGCAGCGGCGGCACTAGGCGCCCTGGCACAGCTCCCGCGCGCCAGGGCGCCGAGCGAGACGCGACGCCCAGGGCGCTGAGGCGATGCCGTGCGAGGGGAGGAGGCGGGACCCGAGGCGAGGCGGGAGCCCGGGCGCCAGGCGGGGCGGGAGCCGGCGCGCGGGCGGGAGCCGGGCGAGGCGGCGGCGGAGCCAGGCGGGGAGCGGAGCCGGGCGGGGGCGGGAGCCGGGCGGGGGCGGGAGCCGGGCGGGAGGCAGGAGCCGGGCGGGAGGCTAGGCGAGCCGAGGCGGGAGCGGAGCCGGGCGGGGCCCGGAGCCGGGGCGAGGCGGCGCCGGGCGGGAGGCTGGCGGGGCGGCGAGGCGGCGCCCGAGGCGGAGGCGGGGAGGCGGCGCCGAGGCGGGGAGGCGGAGGCGGCGCCGCGGGAGGCGGGCGGGCGGCCCCCAGGGCGAAAACCGCTCCTCAGGCGGCTCCTCCGGCGAGAGAACCGCGCTGCCGCTGCCCGCCCAGCTGGGCCGGCACCAGGTCCAGGCAGCCCCGCTGGCCCCGAGTCCCCTCCCGGGGAGAGAACTGAGCGGCTGAGACGGGCTCGGCTCGTGCCGCCAGCTCCGGCACAGCTCGGCTTCGGCACTGTTCACACCCGCTGCGCCTCTGTCCGTCCCCTTAAAAATCACAGGTGGAGGGCTAGTTCCCGCAGTTTAAACACACACAATAACGGAAGAGGGGTCACTCTCTGCAATTTAAATTTCTTGTGTCCTCATAGCCCCCCATTTTTTTCTGGGGGGCACCAGGGAGACATGGACAAGATAAAAGTGACAAGGGAAAAGAGACAAGTTCCCACTACAAAGCCACACGGGCTCACCTGTTCAGCAGTTGCTTCCTCGCACAGAAGTTTGTCCCTCAGCACCTCCCTGTAGCAGTGCTCCGCATGGCAGCGCTCCCCCAGATCCTGTGAGGTGCTCTCACCTCCGTTCCATGAGGAACCCCTGGAAGCCCCCAATAAACTGCTCTCCCGCAGCAGCTCCATACCGAAGAGAGCAGTGAAACCCTCTCCCTAAAAGAGCCCCCAGCAGGACCTGCCCCCTCGTCATGGTCACTGCGAATACCTGGGACTGCTTACTGTAAGTGCTCACACCTGGGGCTGCCCTGTTCTCTCATCACCCTAATTGCGCACACCGGAGGAGAAGCCTCGCCCACCAAGGAGGGGGGCGCGCTTCCCTGGGGAAAAGCCGTGCCCACCCGGGAGTAGGCCACGCCCCCTCGTGTAAGATTCTGCCCACCGAGCGGGGGGCACTCCCCCAGGAAAAGAGGTTCCGCCCACCAGAAAATAGGCCACACCCCAGGAAAGGAAACCACATCCACTGGGGCCACACCCCAGGGGCAGAGCCTCTTCTGGGGGCGGGGCTTCACCCACGGGGGGCAGGGGCTCCTCCCCTGGGGGTGTGGCCTATGATCCTTGGGGCGGGGCCTCTTTTCTTGGGGCGGGGCCTCCTTCCTTGGTGGGGTGGCGTTGGTAATTAAGGCCTATATATACTATATATAAAAAGAAGAAAAAAAATGGTGCAGCAGTAGAAATTTTCTGGCTCTTGGGGAGTAAATTTTTTTATTTAAATGTTTAAAAGGTTTTTTAATTTTTTAAATTTACTCCCAGGGAGCCTGAAAGTTTCTACTGCTGCTTTTTTAAAGCTAGAAAGGAAAAGAAAGTTAGAAAGAGAAAAAGAGAGCAAGAGAAAGGGAAATAGAGAGAGATAGAGAAAGAAATAAATAGAGCAAGAAAGAGGGGGGAATACAGTGAGAAGGAAGTAGAGTTAAAAGGAAACAGAGGGGGAGGGAAAGAAATAGAGGGAAATGAAGAAACAGATGGAGAGAAAGAATAAAATTAGAGGAACAGACAGAGAATGAAAGAGAGGGAAATAGAGAGAAATAGGGAAATAAAATGAGAAAGAGAGAAGGAGACAATATAAAGGGAGAGGGAAATAGAGAGTTAGAGAAAAAGAAACACAGTCAGAGAGAGAAAGAGTTAGAAACAGGGTAAGAGAGAGAAAGCAAAAGACTTAGGGGTTAAAGAAAAATAGTAAGATGCAGTTAGAGAAACGGAGAAAAAGACACAGACTTATAGGGAAAGAGTGGTAGAGGGAAATAAGGATATAGTGATAGACTTGGAGAACCAGAGAGACACAGAGTTCAAAACAGAAAAGCAAAGCCAGAAATAGACTGAAATGTAAAGTGAGAAGTAAAGCAAGAAAGACAGCGAAGAAAATGAATAAATCATACCAAATAGAGACAGGAGCCGGGGGGGTGGGGGGGGGATGGGGGGAGAAGGAGTGGGGTATCTTCATTAGATTCAACTTGAAATTGAATGATTTTTTTTTATTTACACTTCATCAAAACACAGCCAAACAATGTATACAAAGGAAAGTACAGATACAAACTGAATTACAAATACCGTCCATATACAAACTGTTAAATGCAAACTTAGATAGAGAGCAATACATGGAAACGCAGCAGCAAATACACAACAATACCACTGACTGCAAGCTAAATACATATTAACACAGTATATCCATCCTCCTATTCCAGAACTGTTGATCACAGTTTGTTTATTTATACAGGAAATCCAGAAGACAATCGGCACCCAAAAAACATAACCGTTGCGGCACACCCAGGAGCAAACCCAGACACTTCTGCACGCCCACCCACCAATGGGTGGGCCGTTGCAGCACACCCAGGGGCAACCCCAGACACTTCTGCATGCCCACACACGGGTGGGCCGCCCGTAACTGCACAACCAGAGACACACGCAAACAGTTCTGCACGCCCACCCACGGGTGGGCCGGATGTTGAATCAACCCAGAGGAAACCGCAGGCCCTTCTGAACGCCCACCCACGGGTGGGTCGGCCGTGGCGGCACACCTAGAGGCAGAGGCAAACAGTTCTGCACGCCCACCCAAGGGTAGGTTGGCCGTTGCGTCAACCCAGAGGCAACTGCAGGCCCTTCTGCACGCCCACCCACGGGTGGGCCGGCCGTGGCGGAACACCCAGGGGCAACAGCAGGCCCTTTTGCATGCCCACCCACTGGTGGGCCGGCCGTGGCGGCACACCCAGGGGCAACCGCAGGCCCTTTTGCATGCCCACCCACTGGTGGGCCGGCCGTGGCGGCACACCCAGAGGCACACGCAAACAGTTCTGAACGCCCACCCACGGGTGGGCCGGCCGTGGCGGCACACCCAGAGGCACACGCAAACAGTTCTGCACGCCCACCCACGGTTGGCCGGCCGTAGCGGCACACCCAGAGGCAACCGCAGGCCCTTCTGCACGCCCACCCACTGGTGGGCCGGGCGTAGCGGTACACCCAGAGGCAACCGCAGGCCCTTCTGCACGCCCACCCACTGGTGGGCCGGTCGTGGCGGAACACCCAGAGGCAATCACAAACCCTTCTGCACGCCCACCCACGGGTGGGCCGGCCGTGGCGGCACACCCAGAGCCACGTGCAAACAGTTCTGCACGCCCACCCACGGGTGGGCTAGCCGTGGCGGCACACCCAGAGGCACGCGCAAACAGTTCTGCACGCCCACCTACGGGTGGCCTGGTCGTTGCATCAACCCAGAGGAAACCGCAGGGCCTTCTGCACGCCCACCCACGGGTGGGCCGGTCGTGGCGGCACACCCAGGGGCAAACGCAGGCCCTTCTGCACGCCCACCCACGGGTAGGCCGGCCGTGGCGGCACACCTAGAGGCAATCGCAGGCCCTTCTGCACGCCCACCCACGGGTGGGCTGGCCGTAGCGGCACACACAGAGGCAACCGCAGGCCCTTCTGCACGCCCACCCACGGGTGGGCCGGCCGTGGCGGCACACCCAGAGGCAACCGCAGGCCATTCTGCACGCCCACCCACGGGTAGGCCGGCCGTGGCGGCACACCCAGAGGAAAACGAAGGCTCTTCATCACGCCCTCCCACGGGTTGGCCGGCCGTGGCGGCACACCCAGAGGCAACCGCAGGCCCTTCTGCACGCCCACACACGGGTGGGCCTACCGTGGCGGCACACCCAGGGACAAACGCACACAGTTCTGCACGCCCACCCACGGGTGGGCCGGCCGTAACGGCACACCCAGAGGCAACCGCGGACACTTCTGCACGCCCACCCACGGGTAAGCGGGTCTTTGCGTCAACCAAGAAGAAACTGCAGGCCCTCCTGCACGCCCACCCACGGGTGGGCCAGCCGTGGCGGCACACCCAGAGGCAACAGCAGGCCCTTCTGCACACCAACCCACGGGTGGGCCGGCCGTGGCGGCACACCAAGAGGCACACGCACACAGTTATGCACGCCCACCCACGGGTGGGCCGGTCGTTGCGGCACACCCAGAGGCAACCGCAGGCCCTTCTGCACGCCCACCCATGGGTCGGTTGGCCGTGGCGGCACACCCAGAGGCAACCGCAAACAGTTCTGCACGCCCACCCACGGGTGGGCCGGCCGTGGCGGCACACCCAGAGGCACACGCAAACAGTTCTGCACGCCCACCCACGGGTGGGTTGGTCGTAACGGCACACCCAGAGGCAACTGCAGGCCCTACTGCACGCCCACCCACGGGTGGGCCGGCCGTGGCGGCACACCCAGAGGCACACGCAAACAGTTCTGAACGCCCACCCACTGGTGGGCCGGCCGTTGCGGCACACCCAGAGGCAAACGCAGGCCCTTCGGCACGCCCACCCACTAGTAGGCCGGTTGTGGCAGAACACCCAGAGGCAACCGCAGGCCCTTCTGCACGCCCACCCACTGGTTGGCCGGCCGTGGCGGCACACCCAGAGGCAAACACAGGCCCTTCTGCACGCCCACCCACGGGTAAGCCGGCCGTGGCGTCACACCCAGAAACAACCGCAGGGCCTTCTGCACGCCCACCCACGGGTGGGCCGGCAGTGGCGGCACACCCAGAGGCAAATGCAGGCCCTTCTGCACGCCCACCCACGGGTGGGCCGGCCATGGCGGCACACTCAGAGGCAAACGCAAACGCTTCTGCACGCCTACCCACGGGTAAGCTGGTCGTTGCGTCAACCCAGAAGACAGTGCAGGCCCTTCTGCACGCCCACCCACGGGTGGGCTGGCCGTGACAACACGCCCAGAGGCAACCGCAGGCCCTTCTGCACGCCCACCCACGGGTGGGTTGGCCGTGGCGGTACACCCAGAGGCAACCGCAGGCCCTTCTGCACGCCCAACCACGGGTATGCCGGCCGTGGCAGCACACTCAGAGGCAAACGCAAACGCTTCTGCACGCCTACCCACGGGTAAGCTGGTCGTTGCGTCAACCCAGAAGACACTGCAGGCCCTTCTGCACGCCCACCCACGGGTAGGCCGGCTGTGGCGGCACACCCAGCGGTAACCGCAGGCCCTTCTGCACGCTTTCCCACGGGTAGGCCGGCCGTTGCTGCAAACCCAGAGGCAATTGCAGGGCCTTCTGCACACCCACCAACGGGTGGGCCGGCCGTGGCGGCACACCCAGAGCCACATTCAAACAGTTCTGCACGCCCACCAACTGGTCTGCCGGCCGTGGCGGCACACCCAGAGGCACACGCAAACCCTTCTTCACTCCCACCCACGGGTAGGCCGGCCGTGGCGGCACACCCAGAGGCAATCGCAGGCCCTTCTGCACGCCCACCCACGGGTGGGAAGGCCGTGGCGGCACACCCAAAGACACACGCAAACAGTTCTGCACGCCCACCCACTGGTGGGCCGGCCGTGGCGGCACACCCAGAGACAACCGCAAACACTTCTGCACGCCCACCCACGGGTAGGCCGGCCGTGGCGGCACACCCAGAGGCAAACGCAGGCCCTTCTGCACGCCCACCCACGGGTAGGCCGGCCGTGGCTGCACACCCAGAGGCAACTGCAGGGCCCTCTGCACGCCCACCCACGGGTGGGCCGGCCGTGGCGGCACACCCAGAGGCACACACAGGCCCTTCTGCACGCCCACCCACTGGTGGGCCGGCCGTGGCGGCACTCCCAGAGGCAACTGCAGGCCCTTCTGCACGGCCACCCACGGGTGGGCCGGCCGTGGCGGAACACCCAGAGGCAACCGCAGGCCCTTCTGCACGCCCACACACGGGTAGGCCGGCCGTGGTGGCACACCCAGAGCCCAACGCAAAGAGTTCTTCACGCCCACCCACGGGTGGGTCGGCCGTATGCGGCACACACAGGGACAAACGCAAACCCTTCTGCACGACACACCCACCGTAGACCAGCCGTGGGCGGCACACCCAGAGGCACACGCAAAACCCTTCTGCACGCTTCACCCACTGGTGGGTCGGCCGCGGCGCACACCCAGAGGCAATCGCGAGGCCCTTCTGCACGCCCAACTACGGGTGGGCCGGCCGTGGGCGACACGCCCCAGAGGCAACCGCAGGGCAGTTCTGCACGCCCACTTACTTAGTAGGGCTGGCCGTGGCTGCACACCCAGAGGCAACCGCGAAACAGTTCTGCACGCCAGCACTCCATCGGTGGGTCGGCCGTGGGCGGCACATCCAGAGCCACACATAGGCCCTTCTGCACGCTTCACCCACGGGTAGGCCGGCCGTGGGCGGCACACCCAGAGCCACACACAGGCCTTTTCTGCACGCCCCACCGATCGGTGGGCCGCCGGGGCACACACAGGAACAACCGCGAGGCCCTTGTGCACGCCCACTCACGGGTAGGTCGGCCGTGGCGGCACACCCAGAGACAAGCGCAAACCCTTCTGCACACCCACCCACGGGTAGGCCGGCCGTGGCTACACACCCAGAGCCACACGCAAACAGTTCTGCACGCCCACCCACGGGTGGGCCGGCCGTGGCGGCACACCCAGAGCCACACGCAAACAGTTCTGCACGCCCACCCACGGGTGGGCCGGCCGTGGGCGGCACACCCAGAGCCACACGCAAACAGTTCTGCACGCCCACCCACTGGTCTGCCGGCCGTGGCGGCACACCCAGAGGCAATCGCAGGCCCTTCTGCACGCCCACCCAGGGGTGGCAAGGCCGTGGCGGCACACCCAGAAGAAACCGCAGGCCCTCCTGCACGCCCACCCACGGGTTGGCCGGCCGTGGCGGCACACCCAGAGGAAACCGCAGGCCCTCCTGCACGCCCACTCACGGGTTGGCCGGCCGTGGCGGCACACCCAGAGGAAACCGCAGGCCCTTTTGCACGCCCAACTACGAGTGGGCCGGCCGTGGCGGCACACCCAGAGGCAACCGCAGGCCCTTCTGCACGCCCACCCACGAGTAGGCCGGCCGTGGCGGCACACTCAGAGGCAACCGCAGGCCCTTCTGCACGCCCACCCACGGGTGGGCCGGCCGTGGCGGCACACCCAGAGCCACACACAGGCCCTCCTGTACGCCCACCCACGGGTGGGCCGGCCGTGGCGGCACCCCCAGAGGCAAACGCAGGCCCTTCTGCACGTCCACCCACGGGTGGGCCTGCCGTGGCGGCACACCCAGAGGCAACCGCAAACCCTTCTGCACGCCCACCCACTGGTGGGCCGGGCCGTGGGCGTAAAACCAAGAAGCAATTGCAGGCCCTTTTGCACGCCAACCCACGGGTGGGCCGGCCGTGGCGGTACACCCAGAGGCAACCGCAGGCCCTTCTACACGCCCACCCACGGGTGGGCCAACCGTGGCGGCACACCCAGGGGCAAACGCAGGCCCTTCCGCACGCCCACCCACGCGTAGGCCGGCCGTGGCGGCACACCCAGAGACAAGCGCAAACCCTTCTGCACGCCCACCCATGGGTAGGCCGGCCGTGGCTACACACCCAGAGCCACACGCAAACAGTTCTGCACGCCCACCCACGGGTGGGCCGGCCGTGGCGGCACACCCAGAGGCACACGCAAACCCTTCTGCACGCCCACCCACGGGTGGGCCGGCCGTGGCGGCACACCCAGAGCCGAACGCAAACAGTTCTGCACGCCCACACACAGTTGGGCCGTCCGTCGCGGCACACCCAGAGCCGAACGCAAACAGTTCTGCACGCCCACCCACGGGTGGGCCGGCCGTGGCGGCACACGCACGGACAACCGCAAACCCTTCTGCACGCCCACCCACCGGTAGGCCGGCCATGGCGGCACACCCAGAGGCAAACGCAGGCCCTACTTCACGCCCATCTTCGGGTGGGCCGGCCGTGGCGGCACACCCAGAGGCAAACGCAAACCCTTCCGCACGCCAACCCACGGGTAGGCCGGCCGTGGCGGCACACCCAGAGGCAACCGCAAACCCTTCTGCACGCCAACCCACGGGTGGGCCGGTCGTGGCGGCACATCCAGAGGCACACGCAAACAGTTCTGCACGCCCACCCACAAATGGGCCGGCAGTGGACGCACACCCACAGACACACGCAAATAGTTCTGCACGCCCACCCACAGGTGGGCCGGCCGTTGCGTAAACCCAGAGGCAAACGCAGGCCCTTCTGCACGCCCACCCACGGGTGAGCCGGCTGTGGCGGCACACCCAGAGGCAACCGCAGGCCCTTCTGCACGCCCACCCACGGCTGGGCCGGCCGTGGCGGCACACTCAAAGGCAATTGCAGGCCCTTCTGCACGCCCACCCACGGGTGGGCCGGCCGTGGCGGCACACCCAGAGGCAAGCGCAAACCCTTCTGCACGCCTACCCACGGGTATGTCGGCCGTGGCGGCACACCCAGAGGCAACCGCAGGCCCTTCTGCACGCCCACCCACGGGTGGGTTGGCCGTGGCGGCACACCCAGAGGCAACCGCAGGCCCTTCTGCACGCCCACCCACTGATGGCCTGGCCGTGGCAACACACCCAGAGGCAATTGCAGGCCCTTCTGCACGCCCACCCACGGCTGGGTTGGCCGTGGCGGCACACCTAGAGGCAAACGCAGGCCCTTCTGCACGCCCACCCACGGGTGGGCCGGCCGTGGCGGCACACCCAGAGCCACACGCAAACAGTTCTGCACGCCCCCCACTGTTTCTCCGGCCGTGGGCGTGCACACCCAGAGGCACATGCAAACCCTTCTGCACTCCCACCCACGGGTAGGTCGGCCGGGCGGCACACCCAGAGCCACACGCTAAACAGTTCTGCACGCCCCCACTGTTTCTCCGGCCGTATGCACACCCAGAGGCACACGAAATCCTTCTGCACGCCCCACCCACGGTAGGCCAGCCATGGCGGCACACCCAGAGGCAACCGCGAGGCTCTTCTGCACGCCCCACCCACGGGTAGGCCGGGTTGTGGCAGAACACCCAGAGGCAACCGCGAGGCCCTTCTGCACGCTCTACCCACTGGTTGGCCGGCCGGGCGCACACCCAGAGGCAAACACAGGCCCTTCTGCACGCCCACCCACGGGTAAGCCGGCCGTGGCGGCACACCCAGAGGCAACCGCAGGGCCTTCTGCACGCCCACCCACGGGTGGGCCGGCAGTGGCGGCACACCCAGAGGCAAATGCAGGCCCTTCTGCACGCCCACCCATCGGGTGGGCCGGCCGGCGGCACACCCAGAGGCAATCGCAGGCTCTTTCTGCACGCCCACCCACGGTGGGAAGGCCGTATGCACACCCAAAGACACACGCAAACAGTTCTGCACGCCACCCATCGGGTAGAGCCGCCGGGCGGCACACCCAGAGACAACTGCAAACACTTCTGCACGCCCACCCATCGGTAGGCCGGGCCGTGGCGCACACCCAGAGACAAGCGCGAACCCTTCTGCACGCCCAACCACGGGTAGGCCGGCCGTGGCTGCACACCCAGAGGCAACTGCAGGGCCCTCTGCACGCCCACCCACGGGTGGGCCGGCCGTGGTGGCACACCCAGAGCCCAACGCAAAGAGTTCTTCACGCCCACCCACGGGTGGGCCGGCCGTGGCGGCACACACAGGGACAAACGCAAACCCTTCTGCACGCACACCCACCGGTAGGCCAGCCGTGGCGGCACAACCAGAGGCACACGCAAACCCTTCTGCACGCCCACCCACGGGTGGGCCGGCCGTGGCGGCACAGCCAGAGACACACGCAAACAGTTCTGCACGCCCACCCACTGGTGGGCCGGCCGTGGAGGCACACCCAGAGGCAATCGCAGGCCCTTCTGCACGCCCAACTACGGGTGGGCCGGCCGTGGCGACACGCCCAGAGGCAACCGCAGGCCCTTCTGCACGCCCACTTACGAGTAGGCTGGCCGTGGCTGCACACCCAGAGGCAACCGCAAACAGTTCTGCACGCGACTCACTCGGTGGGTCGCCGTGCGCACATCCAGAGCCACACATAGGCCTCTTCTGCACGCCTCACCCACGGGTGGGCCGGCCGTGGCGCACACCCAGAGCCACACATAGGCTCTTCTGCACGCCCCACCCATCGGTGGGCCGGCCGTGGGGGGCACACACAGGAACAACCGCAGGCCCTTTGTGCACTTCACCCACGGTAGGTCGGCCGTGGGCGGCAGACCCAGAGACAAGCGCAAACCCTTCTGCACACCCACCCACGGGTAGGCCGGCCGTGGCTACACACCCAGAGCCACACGCAAACAGTTCTGCAGGCCCACCCACGGTGGGCCGGCCGTATGCGACACCCAGAGCCACACGCAACAGTTCTGCACGCCCACCCACTGGTCTGCCGTGTCGTGGGCGGCACACACAGAGGCACACGCAGACCCCTTGTTCACGCCACCCATCGGTAGGCCGGGCCGTGGCGGCACACCCAGAGGCAATCGCAGGCTCCTTCTGCACGCTTCACCCACGGGTGGCAAGGCCGTGGCGGCACACCCAGAGGAAACCGCAGGCCCTCCTGCACGCTTCACCCACGGGTTGGCCGCCGTCGTGGCGCACACCCAGAGGAAACCGCAGGCCCTCCTGCACGCCCCACTCAGGGGTTGGCCGCCGTGGCGGCACACCCAGAGGGAAACCGCGAGGCCCTTTTGCACGCTTCAACTACGAAGTGGGCCGCCGCGCGCACTAACTCCAGAGGCAAATCGCGAGGCCCTTCTGCACGCCCCACCCATCGTAGTAGGGCCACGGGCCGTGGCGTGCACACCCAGAGGCAACCGGCAGGCTCTTCTGCACGCCTTCACTCCACGGGTGGGCCGCTGGCGGCACTTCAGAGGCAAACGCAGGTTCTTCTGCATCGCCCCACCATCGGTGGCCTGCCGTGCGCACACTCCAGAGGCAACCGCGAAACCTTTTTCTGCACGCCTACCCACTGGTGGGTCGGCCGTGGCGGTAAACCGAGAAGCAATTGCAGGCCCTTCTGCACGCCAACGCATCGGTGGGCCGGCCGTGGCGGTACACTCCAGAGGCAACCGTGAGGTTTTGCACGCTTCACCCAATGGTGGGCCAACCGTATGCAGCACCCAGGGGCAAACGCGAAGCCCTTCCGCGACGCCCACCATCGCCAGAGGTCGGCCGTAAGGCACACCCAGAGACAAGCTTAAACCCTTCTGCACTCCCCCACATGGTAGGCCGGCCGTAGCTACACACCCAGAGCCACACGCGAACAGTTCTGCATCGCCTACCCACGGGTGGGCCGGCCGCATGCACACCCAGAGGCACACGCGAACCCCTTCTGCACGCCACCCATCGGTGGGCCGCCGGGCGGCACACCCAGAGTCAACGCAAACAGTTCTGCACGCCCCAGACACAGTTGGGTCGTCCGCGGGCACACCCAGAGTCAACGCAAACAGTTCTGCACGCCCACTCCACGGTAGCCGGCCGCAGTGCACAATAACAGGGACAACCGCGAAACCTTCTGCACGCCCCACCCACCGTAGGTCGGCCATGGCGGCACACCCAGAGGCAAACCGCAGAACCCTTCTGCACTTCACTCTACGGGTAGGCCGCGGGCGCGCAAACCCAGACGCAACCGCAGGCTCTTCTGCACGCTTCCACCCATCGGGTGGGTTTTACTGCGGCGCACACGCAGAGAGGCAATCACAGGCCCTTCTGCACGCCCACCCACTGATGCCCTGGCCGTGGCTGCACACCCAGAGGCAACCCCAGGCCCTTCTGCACGCCCACCCATGGGTGGGTTGGCCGTGGCGGCACACCCAGAGGCAATTGCCGGCTTTTCTGCACGCCCACCCACGGGTAGGCCGGCCGTGGCGGCACACTCAGAGGCAAAGGCAAACCCTTCTGCACGCCCACCCACGGGTAAGCTGGTGGTTGCGCTAACCCAGAAGACACTGCAGGTTCTTTCTGCACGCCTACCCACGGGTGGGCTGGCCGCGGGCGTGCACACCCAGCGGTAAACGCAGGCTCTTCTGCACGCCCACCCACGGGTAGGCCCGCCGTGGCTGCACACCCAGAGGCAACCGCAGGGCCTTCTGCACACCCACCAACGGGTGGGCCGGCCGTGGCGGCACACCCAGAGCTACATGCAAACAGTTCTGCACGCCCACCCACTGGTCTGCCGGCCGAGGCGGCACACCCAGAGGCACACGCAAACCCTTCTGCACGCCCACCCACAGGTAGGCCGGCCGTGGCGGCACATTCAGAGGCAATCGCAGGCCCTTCTGCACGCCCACCTCGAGAGGGCCGGCCGTGGCGGCACACCCAGAGACACACGAAACTCCTTCTGCACGCCCCACCCATCGGTAGGTCGGCCGTATGCACACCCAGAGGCAAACCGCGAGGCCCTTCTGCACGCCCCACCCACGGGTAGGTCGTCGTGGCTGCACACCCAGAGGCAACCGTGAGGGCCCTAGGCACGCCCACCCACGGGTGGGCCGGCCGTGGGCGCACACCCAGAGCCACACACAGGCCCTTCTGCACGCCCCACCCACGGTGGGCCGGCCGTGGCGGCACACCCAGAGACAACCGCGAACACTTCTGCACGCCTACCCATCGGTAGGCCGGCCGCAGCGGCACACCCAGAGGCAAACGCGAGGCTCTTCTGCACGCCCACCCACGGGTAGGCCGGCCGTGGCTGCACACCCAGAGGCAACTGTAGGCTCCTCTGCACGTCTCACCCACGGGTGGGCCGCCGCGGGCGCACACCCAGAGGCACACACAGGTTTCTTCTGCACGCCCACCCATCGGTGGGCCGGGCCGCATGCACTCCCAGAGGCAACTGCAGGCTCTTCTGCACGCCCACCCGGGTGGTAAGGCCGCGTATGCACACCCAGAAGAAACCGCGTAGGCTCCTCCTGCACGCCCACCCACGGGTTGGCTTGGCCGTGGCGGCACACCCAGAGGAAACCGCAGGCCCTCCTGCACGCTTCCACTCCACGGGTTGGCCGGCCGCGGGCGGCACACCCAGAGGAAACCGCAGGCCCTTTGCACGCCTAACCACGAAAGTGGCCGGCCGGGCGGCACACCCAGAGGCAACCGCAGGCCCTTCTGCACGCCTACCCACGAGTAGGTCGTGCCGCATGCACACTCCCAGAGGCAAACCCGCAGGCCCTTCTGCACGCCTCACCCATCGGTGGGCCGGCCGCGGTGCACACCCAGAGTCACACAGGCCCTCCTGTACGCTCACCCACGGTGGGCCGCCGGCGCTGCACTCCCCAGAGGCAAACGCGAGGCCCTTCTGCACGCCCCACCCACGGTGGTGGGTCTGCCGTGGGCGCACACCCAGAGGCAACCGCGAAACCTTCTGCACGCCCACCCACTGGTGGGCCGGCCGTGGCGGTAAACCGAGAAGCAATTGCAGGCCCTTTTGCACGCCAACCCACGGGTGGGCCGGCCGTGGCGGTACACCCAGAGGCAACCGCAGGCCCTTCTACACGCCCACCCACGGGTGGGCCAACCGTGGCGGCACACCCAGGGGCAAACGCAGGCCCTTCCGCGACGCCCACCCACGCGAGGGTCGGCTGCCGCGTGCACACCCAGAGACAAGCGCGAAACCCTTCTGCACGCCCCACCCATGGGTAGGCCGGGCCGTGGCTACACACCCAGAGCCACACGCGAACAGTTCTGCACGCCCCACCCACTGGTGGGTCGGGCCGTGGGCGCACACCCAGAGGCACACGCAGAACCCTTCTGCACGCTCACCCACGGGTGGGCCGGCCGTGGCGCACACCCAGAGCCAACGCAAACAGTTCTGCACGCCTCAGACACAGTTGGCCGTCCGTCAGCGGCACACCCAGAGCCCAACGCGAAACAGTTCTGCACGCCCACCCACGTGGTGGGCCGGCCGTGGCGCCCACGCACGGACAACCGCAGAAACCCTTCTGCACGCCTTCACCCACTCGGTAGGTCGCCATGGCTGCACACCCAGAGGCAAACGCGAGGCCCTACTTCACGCCCATCTTCGGTGGGCCGCCGTGGCGGCACACCCAGAGGCAAACGCGAACCCTTCCGCGACGCCAACCCACGGTAGTCGCCGCCGTATGCACACCCAGAGGCAACCGCGAAACCCTCTTCTGCACGCCAACCCATCGGTGGGCCGGCCGTATGCACATCCAGAGGCACACGCAGAACAGTTCTGCACGCTTCACCCACGAATGGGCCGCAGTGGACGCACACCCACAGCAGACACACGCGAATAGTTCTGCACGCCCCACCCACAGGTGGGCCGGCCGCTAAGTGTGAACCCAGAGGCAAACGCGAGGCCCTTCTGCACGCCCCACCCACGGGTGAGCCGGGCTGTGGCGGCACACCCTGAGGCAACCGCAGGCTCTTCTGCACGCCCCACCCACGGCTGGGCCGGCCGTGGCGGCACACTCAAAGGCAATTGCAGGCTCTTCTGCACGCTTCACTCCACGGGTAGGGCCGCCGGCGTGCACACCCAGAGGCAAGCGCAAACCCTTCTGCACGCTCTACCCACGGGTATGTCGGCCGTAGCGCACACCCAGAGGCAACCGCGAGGCTCTTCTGCACGCCCCACCCACGGGTGGGTTTGGCCGTGGCGGCACACCCAGAGGCAACCGCGAGGCCCTTCTGCACGCTTCACCCACTGGATGGCCTGGCCGTGGCAACACACCCAGAGGCAATTGCAGGCCCTTCTGCACGCTCCACCCACGGCTGGGTTGGCCGTGGCGCACACCCTAGAGGCAAACGTAGGCTCTTCTGCACGCCCCACCCACGGGTGGGTCGGCCGCGCGCACACCCAGAGCCACACGCAAACAGTTCTGCACGCCCCACTGTTCTCCCCGGCCGTGGGCGGCACACCCAGAGGCACATGCAAACCTCTTCTGCACGCCCACCCACGGGTAGGCCGCCGTATGCGGCCACCCAGAGCCACACGCAACAGTTCTTGCACGCCCCACTGTTCTCCGGCCGTGGGCGGCACACCCAGAGGCACACGCGAAATCCTTCTGCACGCCCCACCCACGTAGGCCAGCCATGGCGGCACACCCAGAGGCAACCGAGACCCTTCTGCACGCTCCACCCACGTGGTAGGCCGGGTTGTGGCAGAACACCCAGAGGCAACCGCAGGCCCTTCTGCACGCTTCACCCACTGGTTGGCCGGCCGGGCATGCACACCCAGAGGCAAACACAGGCCCTTCTGCACGCCCACCCACGGGTAAGCCGCCGCGGGCGCCACACCCAGAGGCAACCGCAGGGCCTTCTGCACGCCCACCCACGGTGGGCCGGCAGTGGCGTAACACCCAGAGGCAAATGCAGGCCCTTCTGCACGCTTCACCCACGGGTGGGCCGGCCGTGGCGGCACACCCAGAGGCAATCGCAGGCCCTTCTGCACGCCCACCCACGGGTGGAAGGCCGTATGCACACCCAAAGACACACGCAAACAGTTCTTCTGCACGCCACTCCATCGGTGGGCCGGCCGTGGCTGCACACCCAGAGACAACCGCAGAACACTTCTGCACGCCCACCCACGGGTAGGCCGGCCGTGGCTGCACACCCAGAGACAAGCGCGAAACCCTTCTGCACGCCCCAACCACGGGTAGGCCGGCCGTGGCTGCACACCCAGAGGCAACTGCAGGGCTCTTCTGCACGCTTCACCCACCGGTGGGCCGGCCGTGGTGGCACACCCAGAGCCCAACGCGAAAGAGTTCTTTCACGCCCACCCACGGTGGCCGCCGCTGCACACACAGTAGGGACAAACGCGAAACCCTTCTGCATCGCACACCCACCGGGTAGGCCAGCCGGGCGGCACAACCAGAGGCACACGCGAAACCTCTTCTGCACGCCCCACCCACGGGTGGGTCGGCCGCAGCACAGCCAGAGACACACGCAGAACAGTTCTGCACGCCCACCCACTGGTGGGTCGGCCGCGGAGGCACACCCAGAGGCAATCGCGAGGCCCTTCTGCACGCTCAACCACGGGTGGGCCGTCGCGTACTGCCCAGAGGCAACCGCGAGGCCCTTCTGCACTCCCCCACTTACGGTAGGCTGGCCGTGGCTGCACACCCAGAGGCAACCGCGAAACAGTTCTGCATCGCTGACTCATCGGGATGGGCTGGCCGCGGGCGGCACATCCAGAGCCACACATAGGTTCTTTCTGCACGCCCCACCCACGGTGGGCCGGCCGTATGCACACCCAGAGCCAATACACAGGCCTCTTCTGCACGCCCCACCCACGGGTGGGCCGGCCGTAGTGGCACACCCAGAGCCACACGCAAACAGTTCTGCACGCCCCCCCACTGTTCTCCCGGCCGTGGCGGCACACCCAGAGGCACATGCAAACCCTTCTGCACGCCCACCCACGGGTAGGCCGGCCGTGGCGGCACACCCAGAGCCACACGCAAACAGTTCTGCACGCCCCCCCACTGTTCTCCCGGCCGTGGCGGCACACCCAGAGGCACACGCAAATCCTTCTGCACGCCCACCCACGGTAGGCCAGCCATGGCGGCACACCCAGAGGCAACCGCAGGCCCTTCTGCACGCCCACCCACGGGTAGGCCGGTTGTGGCAGAACACCCAGAGGCAACCGCAGGCCCTTCTGCACGCCCACCCACTGGTTGGCCGGCCGTGGCGGCACACCCAGAGGCAAACACAGGCCCTTCTGCACGCCCACCCACGGGTAAGCCGGCCGTGGCGTCACACCCAGAGGCAACCGCAGGGCCTTCTGCACGCCCACCCACGGGTGGGCCGGCAGTGGCGGCACACCCAGAGGCAAATGCAGGCCCTTCTGCACGCCCACCCACGGGTGGGCCGGCCGTGGCGGCACACCCAGAGGCAATCGCAGGCCCTTCTGCACGCCCACCCACGGGTGGGAAGGCCGTGGCGGCACACCCAAAGACACACGCAAACAGTTCTGCACGCCCACCCACGGGTGGGCCGGCCGTGGCGGCACACCCAGAGACAACCGCAAACACTTCTGCACGCCCACCCACGGGTAGGCCGGCCGTGGCGGCACACCCAGAGACAAGCGCAAACCCTTCTGCACGCCCAACCACGGGTAGGCCGGCCGTGGCTGCACACCCAGAGGCAACTGCAGGGCCCTCTGCACGCCCACCCACGGGTGGGCCGGCCGTGGTGGCACACCCAGAGCCCAACGCAAAGAGTTCTTCACGCCCACCCACGGGTTGGGTAGCCGTCGGCGTGCACAACCAGGGACAAGCGCAAACCCTTCTGCACGCCCACCCACGGGTGGGCCGGCCGTGGCGGCACAGCCAGAGACACACGCAAACCCTTCTGCACGCCCACCCACGGGTGGGCCGGCCGTGGCGGCACAGCCAGAGACACACGCAAACAGTTCTGCACGCCCACCCACTGGTGGGCCGGCCGTGGAGGCACACCCAGAGGCAATCGCAGGCCCTTCTGCACGCCCAACTACGGGTGGGCCGGCCGTGGCGACACGCCCAGAGGCAACCGCAGGCCCTTCTGCATGCCCACTTACGAGTAGGCTGGCCGTGGCTGCACACCCAGAGGCAACCGCAAACAGTTCTGCACGCGCACCCACGGGTGGGCCGGCCGTGGCGGCACATCCAGAGCCACACATAGGCCCTTCTGCACGCCCACCCACGGGTGGGCCGGCCGTGGCGGCACACCCAGAGCCACACACAGGCCCTTCTGCACGCCCACCGACGGGTGGGCCGGCCGTGGGGGCACACACAGGAACAACCGCAGGCCCTTGTGCACGCCCACCCACGGGTAGGTCGGCCGTGGCGGCACACCCAGAGACAAGCGCAAACCCTTCTGCACACCCACCCACGGGTAGGCCGGCCGTGGCTACACACCCAGAGCCACACGCAAACAGTTCTGCACGCCCACCCACGGGTGGGCCGGCCGTGGCGGCACACCCAGAGCCACACGCAAACAGTTCTGCACGCCCACCCACTGGTCTGCCGGCCGTGGCGGCACACACAGAGGCACACGCAAACCCTTGTTCACGCCCACCCACGGGTAGGCCGGCCGTGGCGGCACACCCAGAGGCAATCGCAGGCCCTTCTGCACGCCCACCCACGGGTGGCAAGGCCGTGGCGGCACACCCAGAGGAAACCGCAGGCCCTCCTGCACGCCCACCCACGGGTTGGCCGGCCGTGGCGGCACACCCAGAGGAAACCGCAGGCCCTCCTGCACGCCCCACTAGGGGTTGGTCGCCGTGGCGCACACCCAGAGGAAACCGCAGGCCCTTTTGCACGCCTAACCACGAAAGTGGGCCGGGCCGTGGCGGCACACCCAGAGGCAACCGCGAGGCCCTTCTGCACTTCACCCACGAGTAGGCCGGCCGTGGCGGCACACCCAGAGGCAACCGCAGGCCCTTCTGCACGCCCACCCACGGGTGGGCCGGCCGTGGCGGCACCCCCAGAGGCAAACGCAGGCCCTTCTGCACGTCCACCCACGGGTGGGCCTGCCGTGGCGGCACACCCAGAGGCAACCGCAAACCCTTCTGCACGCCCACCCACTGGTGGGCCGGCCGTGGCGGTAAACCGAGAAGCAATTGCAGGCCCTTCTGCACGCCAACGCACGGGTGGGCCGGCCGTGGCGGTACACCCAGAGGCAACCGCAGGCTTTTCTGCACGCCCACCCACGGGTGGGCCAACCGTGGCGGCACACCCAGGGGCAAACGCAAGCCCTTCCGCACGCCCACCCACGCGTAGGCCGGCCGTGGCGGCACACCCAGAGACAAGCGCAAACCCTTCTGCACGCCCACCCATGGGTAGGCCGGCCGTGGCTACACACCCAGAGCCACACGCAAACAGTTCTGCACGCCCACCCACGGGTGGGCCGGCCGTGGCGGCACACCCAGAGGCACACGCAAACCCTTCTGCACGCCCACCCACGGGTGGGCCGGCCGTGGCGGCACACCCAGAGCCGAACGCAAACAGTTCTGCACGCCCAGACACAGTTGGGCCGTCCGTCGCGGCACACCCAGAGCCGAACGCCAACAGTTCTGCACGCCCACCCACGGGTGGGCCGGCCGTGGCGGCACACACAGGGACAACCGCAAACCCTTCTGCACGCCCACCCACCGGTAGGCCGGCCATGGCGGCACACCCAGAGGCAAACGCAGGCCCTTCTGCACGCCCACCCACGGGTAGGCCGGCCGTGGCGGCACACACAGGGACAACCGCAAACCCTTCTGCACGTCCACCCACCGGTAGTTCGGCTGTGGCGGCACACACAGAGGCAACAGCAGGCCCCTCTGCACGCCCACCCACGGGTGGGCCGGCCGTGGCGGCACACACAGGGACAACCGCAAACCCTTCTGCACGTCCACCCACCGGTAGTTCGGCTGTGGCGGCACACCCAGAGGCAACCGCAGGGCCCTTCTGCACGCTCCCCACCCCTCGGGTGGCCGCGCGCACCCATAGACGGGCGCGCACACCCACGGGTAGGGCGGCACACCCAGAGGCAATTGCAGGCCCTCCTGCACGCCCAACCACGGGTGGGCCGGCCGTGGCGGCACTACCCAGAGGCAACCGCAAACCCTTCTGCACGCCAACCCATGGGTAGGCCGGCCGTGGCGGCACATTCAGAAGCAACCGCAGGCCCTTTTTCACGCCAACCCACGGGTAGGCCGGCCGTGGCGGTACACCCAAAGGCAATTGCAGGCCCTTCTGCACGCCCACCCACGGGTGGGCCGGCCGTGGCTACACACACAGAGGCAACCGCAAACCCTTCTGCACGCCCACTTACGGGTAGGCCGGCCGTGGCGGCAAACCCAGACGCAACCGCAGGCCCTTCTGCACGCCCACCCACGGGTGGTTTGGCCGTGGCGGCACACGCAGAGGCAATCACAGGCCCTTCTGCACGCCCACCCACTGATGCCCTGGCCGTGGCTGCACACCCAGAGGCAACCCCAGGCCCTTCTGCACGCCCACCCATGGGTGGGTTGGCCGTGGCGGCACACCCAGAGGCAATTGCCGGCTTTTCTGCACGCCCACCCACGGGTAGGCCGGCCGTGGCGGCACACTCAGAGGCAAAGGCAAACCCTTCTGCACGCCCACCCACGGGTAAGCTGGTGGTTGCGTCAACCCAGAAGACACTGCAGGCCCTTCTGCACGCCCACCCACGGGTGGGCTGGCCGTATGCACACCCAGCGTAAACGTGAGGTTTCTTCTGCACGCCCACCCACGGGTAGGCCCGCCGTGGCTGCACACCCAGAGGCAACCGCAGGGCCTTCTGCACACTCCACCAACGGGTGGGCCGGGCCGTATGCACACCCAGAGCTACATGCAAACAGTTCTGCACGCCCACCCACTGGTCTGTCGGCCGAGAAGTGCACACCCAGAGGCACACGCGAAATCCCCTTCTGCACGCCTCACCCACAGGGTAGGCCGGCCGTGGCGGCACATTCAGAGGCAATCGCAGGCCCTTCTGCACGCCTCACTCCTCGAGTGGGCCGGGCCGTATGCACACCCAGAGACACACGCGAAACTCCTTCTGCACGCCCACCCATCGGTAGGCCGGCCGCGGGCGCACACCCAGAGGCAACCGCGAGGCCCTTCTGCACGCCTCCACCCACGGGTAGGCCGGCCGCGGGCTGCACACCCAGAGAGGCAACCGCAGGGCCCTAGGCACGCCCACCCACGGGTGGGCCGGCCGTGGTGCGCACACCCAGAGCCACACACAGGCCCTTCTGCACGCTTCACCCATCGGGTGGGCCGGCCGGTCGTGCACACCCAGAGACAACCGCGAACACTTCTGCACGCCTCACCCACGGGTAGGCCGGGCCGTGGCGGCACACCCAGAGGCAAACGAGGCTCCTTCTGCACGCCCCACCCACGGTAGGCCGCCGTGGCTGCACACCCAGAGGCAACTGTAGGGCTCCTCTGCACGCCCACCCACGGGTGGGCCGGCCGTGGGCGGCACACCCAGAGGCACACATACAGGTCTTTCTGCACGCCCCACCCACGGGTGGGCCGGCCGTATGCACTCCCAGAGGCAACTGCAGGCTCTTCTGCACGCCCCCACCCATCGGAGGGTCGGCCGTATGAACACCCAGAGGCAACCGTAGGCTCTTCTGCACGCCCACCCACGGGTAGGCCGGCCGTGGTGGCACACCCAGAGCCTAACGCAAGAGTTCTGCACGCTTCACCCACGGGTGGTCCGCCGTATGCACACACAGGGACAAACGCAAACCCTTCTGCACGCGACACCACCTGGTAGGTCGGCCGGGCGCACACCCAGAGGCACACGCAAACCCTTCTGCACGCTTCACCCACGGGTGGGCCGGCCGCAGTGCACACCCAGAGACACACGCAAACAGTTCTGCACGCCCACCCACTGGTGGGCCGGCCGTGGCGGCACACACAGAGACAACCGCAAACCATTCTGCACGCCCACCCACGGGTAGGCCGGCCGTGGCGGCACACCCAGAGGCAATCGCAGGCCCTTCTTCACGCCCAACTACGGGTGGGCCGGCCGTGGCGGCACGCCCAGAGGCAACCGCAGGCCCTTCTTCACGCCCACCCACGAGTAGGGTGGCCGTGGCTGCACACCCAGAGGCAACCGCAAACAGTTCTGCACGCGCACCCACGGGTGGGCTGGCCGTGGCGGCACACCCAGAGGCACACATAGGCCCTTCTGCACGCCCACCCACGGGTGGGCCGACCGTGGCGGCACACCCAGAGCCACACACAGGCCCTTCTGCACGCCCCACCCACGTGGTGGGCCGGCCGTGGGGCACAATACAGGAACAACCGCGAGGCCCTTGTGCACGCTTCACCCATCGGTAGGTCGGCCGCGGGCGCACACCCAGAGACAAGCGCAAACCCTTCTGCACGCCTCATCCATCGGTAGGCCGGCCGTGGCTACACACCCAGAGCCACACGCGAAGAGTTCTGCACGCCCACCCATCGGGTGGGCCGGGCCGTGGGCGGCACACCCAGAGCCACACGCAAACAGTTCTGCACGCCTCACCCATCGGTGGGCCGGCCGTATGCACACCCAGAGCCACACGCAAACAGTTCTGCACGCCCACCCACTGGTCTGTCGTGGCTGTATGCGCACACCCAGAGGCACACGCAAACCCTTGTTCACGCCTCACCCACGGGTAGACCGGCCGTGGCGGCACACCCAGAGGCAATCGCAGGCCCTTCTGCACTGCTTCACCCACCGGGTAGGCCGCCATGGCGCACACCCAGAGGCAAACGCAGGCCTCTACTGCACGCCCACCTTCGGGTGGGCCGGCCGTGGCGGCACACCCAGAGGCAAACGCAAACCCTTCCGCACGCCAACCCACGGTAGGTCGGCCGTGGGCGCACACCCAGAGGCAACCGCAAACTCTTCTGCACGCCAACCCACGGGTGGGCCGGGCCGTGGCTGCACATCCAGAGGCACACGCGAACAGTTCTGCACGCCCCACCCACAAATGGGCCGGCAGTGGACGCACACCCACAGACACACGCAATAGTTCTGCACGCCCACCCACAGGTGGGCCGCCGCTATGCAAACCCAGAGGCAACCGCGAGGCCCTTCTGCACGCCCCACCCACGTGGTGAGCCGGGCTGTGGCGGCACACCCAGAGGCAACCGTGAGGTTTTTTCTGCACGCTTCACCCACTGGTGGCCGGCCGTGAAGTGTAAACCGAGAAGCAATTGCAGGCTCTTCTGCACGCCAACCCACGGGTGGGTCGGGCCGTGGGCGTGTACACCCAGAGGCAAACCGCAGGCTCTTCTGCACGCTTCACCCACGGGTGGGCCAACCGTGGCGGCACACCCAGGGGCAAACGCAGGCCCTTCCGCGACGCCTCACTCCACGCCGGTAGGCCGGGCCGTGGGCGGCACACCCAGAGACAAGCGCGAAATCCCTTCTGCACGCCTCACCCATGGTAGGCCGGCCGGGCTACACACCCAGAGCCACACGCAAACAGTTCTGCACGCCTACCCACGGGTGGGCCGGCCGCGGGCGGCACACCCAGAGGCACACGCAACCCTTCTGCATCGCCACTCCACGGGTGGGTCGGCCGTGGGCGGCACACCCAGAGCCTAACGCGAACCCTTCTGCACGCCCCACCCACGGTATCGGCCGGCCGCGGGCGGCACACCCAGAGCCAACGCGAAACCCTTCTGCACGCCAACCCACGGGTGGGCCGGCCGTGGCTACACACCCAGAGCCACACGCGAACAGTTCTGCACGCCCACCCACGGGTGGGAGCCGCCGTGGCGGCACACCCAGAGGCAACCGCGAAACCCTTCTGCACGCCAACCCATCGGTGGGCCGGCCGTGGGCGCACATCCAGAGGCACACGAACAGTTCTGCACGCCCACCCACAAATGGGCCGCAGTGGACGACACCCACAGACACACGCAATAGCCTGTTCTGCACGCCCACCCACAGGTGGGCCGGCCGCTATGGCGAAACCCAGAGGCAACCGCAGGCTCTTCTGCACGCCCACCCACGGGTGAGCCGGCTGTGGCAGCACACCCAGAGGCAACCGCGAGGCTCTTCTGCACGCCCCACCCACGGCTGGGCCGGGCCGTGGCGCACACTCAAAGGCAATTGCAGGCTCTTTCTGCACGCTTCACTCCACGGGTGGGCCGGGCCGTGGCGGCACACCCAGAGGCAAGCGCGAAACCCTTCTGCACGCTTCACCCATCGGTATGTCGGCCGTGGGCGTGCACACCCAGAGGCAACCGTAGGCCTCTTCTGCACGCTTCACTCCACGGGTGGGTTGGCCGCGGGCGGCACACCCAGAGGCAACTGCAGGCCCTTCTGCACGCTTCACCCACTGATGGCCTGGCCGCGGCAACACACCCAGAGGCAAACGCAGGCTCTTCTGCACGCCTCACCCACGGGTGGGCCGGGCCGTATGCACACCCAGAGCCACACGCGAAACAGTTCTGCACGCCTCCACTGTTCTCCCCGGCCGCGGGCGGGCACACCCAGAGGCACACGAAACCTCTTCTGCACGCTTCACCCATCGGTAGGCCGGCCGTGGGCGCACACCCAGAGCCACACGCAAACAGTTCTGCACGCCCCCCCCACTGTTCTCCCCGGCCGTATGCACACCCAGAGGCACACGCGAAATCCTTCTGCACGCCCCACCCACGGTAGGCCAGCCATGGCGGCACACTCCAGAGGCAACCGCAGGCCCTGCTGCACGCTCACCCACGGGTAGGCCGGGCCGTGGCGGCACACCCAGAGCCGAACGCAAACAGTTCTTGCACGCTTCACCCACGGTAGGCCAACCGTGGCGGCACATTCAGAGGCAAACGCAGAGGCTCTTCTGCACGCCTCACCCACGGGTGGGTCGGCCGTGCGGCACACCCAGAGGCAATTGTAGGCTCTTCTGCACGCCTTCACCCATCGGTGGGCCGCCGCGGGCAGCACACCCAGAGGCAATTGCAGGCTCTCCTGCACGCCTACCCACGGGTGGGTCGGCCGTGGGCGCTACTACCCAGAGGCAAACGCAAACCCTTCTGCATCGCCAACCCATCGGTAGGCCGGCCGTGGGCGGCACACCCAGAAACATCCGCAGGCCCTTTTTTCACGCCCTCTACCCACGGGTGGGCCGGCCGCTAAGGTAAAACCCAGAGGCAACCGCAGGCCCTTCTGCACGCCACCCACGGGTGAGCCGGCTGTATGCACACCCAGAGGCAAACCGCGAGGGCCCTTCTGCACGCCTCAACCATCGGTGGGCCGGCCGTGGCTGCACACTCAAAGGCAATTGCAGGCTCTTTCTGCACGCCCCACCCACGGGTGGGCCAGCCGTGGGGGCACACCCAGAGGCAAGCGCGAAACCATTCTGCACGCCCCACCTCGGTAGGCCGGCCGTGGGCGGCACACCCAGAGGCAACCGCGAGGCTCTTCTGCACGCCCACCCACGGGTGGGTTGGCCGGGGCGCACACCCAGAGGCAACAGCAGGCCCTTCTGCACGCTTCACTCCACTGGATGGCCTGGCCGTGGCAACACACCCAGAGGCAATCGTAGGCCTTTTCTGCACGCCTCACCCACGGTTGGGTTGGCCGTGGGCGGCACACCCAGAGGCAAACGCAGGCTCTTTCTGCACGCCCACCCACGGTGGGCCGGCCGCTACACACCCAGAGCCACACGCAAACAGTTCTGCACGCCCACCCACGGGTGGGCCAGCCGTGGCGGCACTCCCAGAGGCACACGCAAACCCTTCTGCACGCCCACCCACGGGTAGGCCGGCCGTGGGCGGCACACCCAGAGGCAACCGTAGGCTCTTCTGCACGCCTTCACCCACGGTAGTCGGGCCGTGGCGGCACACCCAGAGGCAACCGCGAGGTTCTTTCTGCACGCCTCACCCATCGGTGGGCCGGCCGTAGCTGCACACACAGGGACAACCGCAAACCCTTCTGCACGCCCACCCACCGGGTAGTTCGCTGTGGCGGCACACACAGAGGCAACCGCAGGCCCTTCTGCACGCCTACCCCCGGGTGGGCGGGCCGTGGCGGCACACCCATAGGCAAACGCAGGCCTTACTGCACGCCCACCCACGGGTGGGCCGGCCGTGGCGGCACACCCAGAGGCAATTGCAGGCCCTCCTGCATGCCCAACAACGGGTAGGCCAGTTGTGGCGTCACTACCCAGAGGCAACCGCAAACCCTTCTGCACGCCAACCCATGGGTAGGCCGGCCGTGGCGGCACATTCAGAAGCAACCGCAGGCCCTTTTTTCACGCCAACCCACGGGTAGGCCGCCGCAGGGGCGTACACCCAAAGGCAATTGCAGGTTCTTTCTGCACGCCTTCACCCACGGGTGGGTCGGCCGTGGCTACACACACAGAGGCAAAGGCAAACCCTTCTGCACGCCCCACTTACCGGTAGGCCGGCCGCGGGCGGCAAACCCAGAGGCAACCGTAGGCTCTTTCTGCACGCCCCACCCACGGGTGGTTTGGCCGCATGCACACGCAGAGGCAATCACAGGCTCTTCTGCACGCCACCCACTGATGCCCTGGCCGGCTGCACACCCAGAGGCAACCCCAGGCCCTTCTGCACGCTCACCCATGGGTGGGTTGGTCGTATGCACACCCAGAGGCAATTGCCGGCTTTTTCTGCACGCCTCACCCACGGGTAGGCCGGCCGGGCGTGCACACTCAGAGTGCAAAGGCAAACCCTTCTGCACGCCCACCCACGGGTAAGCTGGTGGTTGCGCCAACCCAGAAGACACTGCAGGCCCTTCTGCACGCCTACCCACGGGTGGGCTGGCCGGGCGGCACACCCAGCGGTAAACGCAGGCTCTTCTGCACTTCACACCCACGGGTAGGCCCGCCGTGGCTGCACACCCAGAGGCAACCGCAGGGCCTTCTGCAAACCCACCAACGGGTGGGCCGGGCCGTGGCGGCACACCCAGAGCTACATGCAAACAGTTCTGCTCGCTCACCCACTGGTCTGTCGGCCGAGGCGGCACACCCAGAGGCACACGCGAAACCCTTCTGCACGCCCCACCCACGGTAGGCCGGGCCGTGGGCGGCACATTCAGAGGCAATCGCGAGGCCCTTCTGCACGCTTCACCCTCGGGAAAGTGGGCCGCCGCATGCACACCCAGAGACACACGCAAACCCTTCTGCACGCCTCACCCATCGGTAGGTCGGCCGCGGGCGGCACACCCAAAGGCAACCGCGAGGCCCTTCTGCACGCCCCACCCACGGTAGGCCGGGCCGGGCTGCACACCGAGAGGCAACCGTAGGGTCTCTATGCACGCTTCACCCACGGGTGGGCCGGGCCGCGGGCGGCACACCCAGAGCCACACACAGGCCCTTCTGCACGCCAACCCACCGGTGGGCCGGCCGCGGGCGCACTCCCACAGGCAACTGCAGGTTCTTTCTGCACGCCTTCACCCACGGGTGGGCCGGCCGGGCGTGAACACCCAGAGGCAACCGTGAGGCTCTTCTGCACTTCCACCCATCGGTAGGCCGGGCCGTGGGCGGCAATACCCAGAGGCAACCGCAGGCTCTTCTGCACGCCCCACCCACGTGGTAGGCCGGGCCGTGGGCTACACACCCAGAGCCACACGAAAACAGTTCTGCACGCTTCACCCATCGGTAAGTCGGCCGGGCGGCACACCCAGAGCCACACGCGAAATCCCTTCTGCACGCCCCCACCCACGGTAGGTCGGCAGTGGCGGCACACCCAGAGGCAACCGCAGAAGTTCTTCTGCACGCCCACCCACGGTAGGCCAACCGTGGCTACACACCCAGAGCCACACCGAAAACAGTTCTGCATCGCTTCACCCACGGGTGGGCCGTGCCGTGGCGGCACACCCAGAGGCACACGCAGGTCCTTCTGCACGCCTACCCACGTAGGGTCAGCCGTGGGCGTGCACACCCAGAGGCAACCGCGAGGCCCTTCTGCACGCTTCCACTCCACGGGTGGGCCGGCCGTGGCGGCACACCCAGAGCCGAATGCAAATAGTTCTGCATCGCCCACTCCACGGGTGGGCCGCCGGGCGCACAATACACAGGAGAAACGCGAAACCCTTCTGCACGCCCACCCACGGTAGGCCAGCCGTGGCGGCACACCCAGAGGCAAACGCAGGCCCTTCTGCACGCCCACCCACGGGTGGGTCGGCCGTGGCGGCACACCCAGAGGCAATTGTAGGCCCTTCTGCACGCCCAACCACTGGTGGGCCGGCCGTGGCAGCACACCCAGAGGCAATTGCAGGCCCTCCTGCACGCCGACCCACGGGTGGGTCGGCCGTGGCGTCACTACCCAGAGGCAAACGCAAACCCTTCTGCACGCCAACCCACGGGTAGGCCGGCCGTGGCTACACACCCAGAAACATCCGCAGGCCCTTTTTCACGCCTACCCACGGGTGGGCCGGCCGTGGCGGCACATCCAGAGGCACACGCAAACAGTTCTGCACGCCCACCCAAAAATGGGCCGGCAGTGGCCGCACACCCACAGACACACGCAAATAGTTCCGCACGCCCACCCACAGGTGGGCCGGCCGTTGCGTAAACCCAGAGGCAACCGCAGGTTCTTCTGCACGCCCACCCACGGGTGAGCCGGCTGTGGCGGCACACCCAGAGGCAACCGCAGGTTCTTTCTGCACGCCCCACCCACGGGTGGGCCGGGCCGCATGCGCACACTCAAAGGTAATTGCAGGCCCTTCTGCACGCCCACCCACGGGTGGGCCGGCCGTGGCGGCACACCCAGAGGCAAGCGCAAACCCTTCTGCACGCCCACCCACGGGTAGGCCGGCCGTGGCGGCACACCCAGAGGCAACCGCAGGCCCTTCTGCACGCCCACCCACGGGTGGGTTGGCCGTGGCGGCACACCCAGAGGCAACCGCAGGCCCTTCTGCACGCCCACCCACTGATGGCCTGGCCGTGGCAACACACCCAGAGGCAATCGCAGGCCCTTCTGCACGCCCACCCACGGGTGGGTTGGCCGTGACGGCACACCCAGAGGCACACGCAAACCCTTCTGCACGCCCACCCACGGGTAGGCCGGGCCGTGGGCGCACACCCAGAGGCAACCGCAGGCTCCTTCTGCACGCCCCACCCATCGGTAGGCCGGGCCGCGGGCGCACACCCAGAGGCAACCGCAGCCCTTCTGCACGCCCACCCACGGGTAGGGCCGGCCGTGGGCGGCACAATACAGGGACAACCGCAAACCCTTCTGCACGCCCACCCACCGGTAATTCGGCTGTGGCGGCACACCCAGAGGCAACCGCAGGCCCTTCTGCACGCCCAACCACGCGTGGGCCGGCCGTGGCGGCACACCCATAGGCAAACGCAGGCCTTAATGCACGCCCACCCACGGGTGGGTCGGCCGTGGCGGCACACCCAGAGGCAATTGCAGGCACTTCTGCACGCCCACCCACGCGTGGGCCGGCCGTGGCTACACACCCAAAGGCAATTGCAGGCCCTCCTGCATGCCCAACAACGGGTAGGCCAGCCGTGGCGTCACTACCCAGAGGCAACCGCAAACCCTTCTGCACGCCAACCCATGGGTAGGCCGGCCGTGGCGGCACATTCAGAAGCAACCGCAGGCCCTTTTTCACGCCTACCCACGGGTAGGCCGGCCGTGGCGGTACACCCAAAGGCAATTGCAGGCCCTTCTGCACACCCACCCACGGGTGGGCCGCCGCGGGCTACACACACAGAGGCAACCGCGAACCCTTCTGCACTTCACCCATCGGTAGGTCGGCCGTGGGCGTGCACACCCAGAGGCAACCGTAGGCTCTTTCTGCACGCCCACCCACGGGTGGTTTGGCCGTGGCGGCACACGCAGAGGCAATCACAGGCCCTTCTGCACGCCCACCCACTGATGCCCTGGCCGTGGCTTCACTCCCAGAGGCAACCGCAGGCCCTTCTGCACGCCCACCCATGGGTGGGTTGGCCGTGGCGGCACACCCAGAGGCAATTGCCGGCTTTTCTGCGCGCCCACCCACAGGTAGGCCGGCCGTGGCGGCACACTCAGAGGCAAAGGCAAACCCTTCTGCACGCCCACCCACGGGTAAGCTGGTGGTTGCGTCAACCCAGAAGACACTGCAGGCCCTTCTGCACGCCCACTCCACGGGTGGGCTGGCCGTATGCACACCCAGCGTGTAAACGTAGGCTTCTTCTGCACGCCCACCCATCGGTAGGGTTCGGCCGTGGCTGCATACCCAAAGGCAACCGCGAAACTTTTTTCTGCACGCTTCACCCACGTGGTGGGCCGGCCGCGGGCGCCACTACCCAGAGGCAACCGCGAAACCCTTCTGCACGCCAACACACGGGTAGGCAGGAAGTGGCGGCACACCCAGAGACATCCGCAGGCCCTTTTTCACGCCTACCCACGGGTGGGCCGGCCGTGGCGGCACATCCAGAGGCACACGCAAACAGTTCTGCACGCCCACCCACAAATGGGCCGGCCGCTATGCGAAACCCAGGGGCAAACGCAGGCCCTTCTGCACGCTTCACCCACGGGTGAGCCGGCTGTGGCGGCACACCCAGAGGCAACCGCGAGGCTCTTTCTGCACGCCTACCCACGGCTGGGCCGGGCCGTGGCGGCACACTCAAAGGCAATTTCAGGCTCTTCTGCACGCCTACCCACGGGTGGGCCGGGCCGCGGCGCACACACAGAGGCGAGCGCAAACCCTTCTGCACGCCCCACCCATCGGTGGTAGGCCGGCCGCGGGCGGCACAACCAGAGGCAAACCGCAGGCCCTTCTTCACGCCTCACCCACGGGTGGGTTGGCCGTGGGCGGCACACCCAGAGGCAACCGCGAGGCCCTTCTGCACGCCCCACTCCACTGATGGCCTGGCCGTGGCAACACACCCAGAGGCAAACGCAGGCTCTTCTGCACGCCCCACCCACGGGTGGGTTGGCCGTGGCGCACACCCAGAGGCAAACGCGAGGCCCTTCTGCACGCTTCACCCACGTGGTGGGCCGGGCCGCGGGCGGCACACCCAGAGCCACACGCAAACAGTTCTGCACGCCCACCCACTGGTCTCCCCGGCCGTGGGCGCACACCCAGAGGCACACGCAAACCCTTCTGCACGCCTCCACCCACAGGTAGGCCGGCCGCGGGCGGCACAGACAGAGGCAATCGCAGGCGCTTCTGCACGCCTACTCCAGGGTGGGCCGGCCGTGGGCGTGCACACCCAGGAGACACACGCGAACAGTTCTGCACGCCCACCCACGGGTAGGTCGGCCGTGGGCGGCACACCCAGAGGCAACCGTAGGTTCTTCTGCACGCCCCACCCATCGTGGTAGGCCGGGCCGTGGCTACACACCCAGAGCCACACGCAAACAGTTCTGCACGCTTCACCCACGGGTGGGCCGGCCGTATGCACACCCAGAGGCACACGCAACCTCTTCTGCACGCCCACCCATCGGTAGGCCGGCCGTGGCGGCACACCCAGAGGCAACCGCGAGGCCCTTCTGCACGCCTACCCACGTAGTAGGCCGGCCGTGGGCGGCACACCCAGAGGCAACCGCAGGCCCTTCTGCACGCCCACCCACGGGTGGGCCGGCCGTGGCGTGCACACACAGGGACAACCGCGAAACCCTTCTGCACGCTTCACCCACTGGTCTGTCGGCCGTGGCGTACACCCAGAGGCAAACGCAGGCCCTTCTGCACGCCCCCAGCCCCGGGTGGGAAGGCCGTGGCGGCAGACCCAGAGGCAAACGCGAGGCTCTTCTGCACGCCCCACCCATCGGGTGGGTCGGCCGCGGGCGCACATCCAGAGGCAATTGCAGGCCCTCCTGCACGCCCACCCACGGGTAGGCCGGCCGTGGCGTCACTACCCAGAGGCAACCTCAAACCCTTCTGCACGCCAACCCACGGGTAGGCCAGCCGTGGCGGCACACCCAGAGCAGAACGCAAACAGTTCTGCACGCCCACCCACGGGTGGGCCGGCCGTGGCGGCACACACAGGGAGAAACGCAAACCCTTCTGCACGCGCACCCACCGGTAGGCCGGCCGTGGCGGCACACCCAGAGGCAATTGCAGGCCCTTCCACACGCCCACCCCTGGTGGGCCGGCCGTGGCGGCACACCCAGGGGCAAACGCAGGCCCTACTGCACGCCCACCCACGGGTGGGCCGGCCGTGGCGGCACACCCAGAGGCAATTGCAGGCACTTCTGCACGCCCACCCACGGGTGGGCCGGCCGTGGCTACACACCCAGAGGCAATTGCAGGCCCTCCTGCATGCCCACCAACGGGTAGGCCAGCCGTGGCGTCACTACCCAGAGGCAACCGCAAACCCTTCTGCACGCCAACCCACGGGTAGGCCGGCAGTGGCGGCACATTCAGAGGCAACCGCAGGCCCTTTTTCACGCCTACCCTCGGGTAGGCCGGCCGTGGCGGTACACCCAAAGGCAACCGCAGGCCCTTCTGCACGCCCACCCACTGGTGGGCCGGCCGTGGCTACACACCCAGAGGCACACGCAAACCCTTCTGCACGCCCACCCACGGGTAGGCCGGCCGTGGCGGCACACCCAGAGGCAACCGCAGGCCCTTCTGCACGCCCACCCACGGGTGGGTTGGCCGTGGCGGCACACGCAGATGCAATCACAGGCCCTTCTGCACGCCCACCCGCTGATGGCCTGGCCGTGGCTGCACACCCAGAGGCAACCGCAGGCCCTTCTGCACGCCCACCCACGGGTAGGTCGGCCGTGGCGGCACACCCAGAGGCAACCGCAAACACTTCTGCACGCCCACCCAGAGGTAAGCTGGTGGTTGCGTCAACCCAGAAGACACTGCAGGCCCTTCTGCACGCCCACCCACGGTAGGGCTGGCCGTGGCGGCACACCCAGCGGTAAACGCAGGCTCTTCTGCACGCCCACCCATGGGTAGGCAGGCCGTGGCTGCACACCCAGAGGCAACCGCAGGGCCTTCTGCACACCCACCAACGGGTGGGCCGGCCGTGGCTGCACACCCAGAGCTACATGCAAACAGTTCTGCACGCCCACCCACTGGTCTGCCGGCCGAGGCGCACACCCAGAGGCACACGCGAAACCCTTCTGCACTCCCCCACCCACAGGTGGGTCGTGGCCGTGGGCGTGCACACCCAGAGGCAATCGCAGGCCCTTCTGCACGCCCCCACCTCGAAAGTGGGCCGGCCGTGGGCGGCACACCCAGAGACACACGCAAACAGTTCTGCACGCCCCACCGACGGGTGGCTTTGGCCGTGGCGCACACATAGGGACAACCGCGAAACCCTTCTGCACTTCACTCCCCGGTAGGCCGGCCGTGGCGGCACACCCAGAGGCAAACGCAGGCCCTTCTGCACGCCCACCCACGGGTGGGTCGGCCGAGGCGGCACACCCAGAGGCAATTGTAGGCCCTTCTGCACGCCCGCCCACGGGTGGGCCGGCCGTGGCGGCACACCCAGAGGCAATTGCAGGCCCTCCTGCACGCCCACCCACGGGTGGGCCGGCCGAGGCGTCACTACCCAAAGGCAACCGCAAACCCTTCTGCACTCCAACCCCCGGGTAGGCCGGCCGTGGCTACTCATCCAGAGCCACAAGCAAACAGTTATGCACGCCCACCCACGGGTGGGCCGGCCCTGGCGGCACACCCAGAGGCACACGCAAACCCATCTGCACGCCTACCCATCGCCAGAGGTCGTGGCCGTGGGCGGCACACCCAGATGCAACCGCGAGGCTCTTCTGCACGCCCCACCCGCGGGTAGGCCAGCCGTGGCTACACACCCAGAGCCACACGCAACAGCCTTCTGGAACGCCCACCCACGGGTGGGCCGGCCGTGGCTGCACATCCAGAGGCAACCGCGATGCCCTTCTGCACTTCACTCACAGGTAGGTCGGCCGTGGGCTGGCACAGCCAGAGCCACACGCAACAGTTCTGCACGCCTACCCACGGGTGGGCCGGTTGTGGCTACACACCCAGAGGCAACCGCAGGCCCTTCTGCACGCCTCATCCACGTGGTAGGCCGGGCCGTGGCGCACACCAAGAAACAACCGCGAGGCCCTTCTGCACGCCCCACCCATCGGTAGGCCGGCCGGGCGGCACACCCAGAGCCTAACGCAAACAGTTCTACACGCCACTCCACGTGGTGAGCCGGCCGCGGGCGTGCACACCCAAAGGCAATTGCAGGCCCTTCTGCACGCTTCACCCACGGGTGGGCCGGGCCGTGGGCGGCACACCCAGTGGCAATTGAAGGCTCTCCTGCACGCCTCACTCCACGGGTAGGCCGGCCGTGGCGCACAGCCAGAGGCACACGCAAACCCTTCTGCACGCCTCACCCAAGGGTAGACCGGTGGTGGCGGCACACCCAGAGGCAAACGAGGCTCTTTCTGCACGCCCCACCCACGGGTGGGCCAGCCGTGGCTACACACCCAGAGCCACACGCGAAAGAGCTCTGCACGCCCACACACTGGTGGGCCGGCCGTATGGCACACCCAGAGGCACACGCGAAACCCTTCTGCACGCCTTCACCCATCGGTAGGCCGGCCGTGGGCGGCACACCCAGAGGCAATTGCAGGCTCTTCCACACGCCCCACCCCTGGGTGGGCCGGGCCGCGGCGGCACACCCAGGGGCAAACGCAGGCCCTACTGCACGCCCACTCCACGGGTGGGCCGGCCGTGGCGGCACACCCAGAGGCAATTGCAGGCATCTTCTGCACGCCCCACCCACGGGTGGGTCGGGCCGTGGGCTACACACCCAGAGGCAATTGCAGGCCCCTCCTGCATGCCCACCCAACGGGTAGGCCAGCCGCGGGCGCCACTACCCTGAGGCAAACGCGAAACCCTTCTGCACGCCAACCCACGGGTAGGCCGGCCGTGGGCGTACATTCAGAGGCAACCGTAGGTTCTTTTTCACGCCTCTACCCTCGGTAGGCCGGGCCGGGCGGTACACCCAAAGGCAACCGTGAGGTTCTTCTGCACGCCTCACCCACTGGTGGGCCGGCCGCGGGCTACACACCCAGAGGCACACGCGAACACTTCTGCACGCCCTCACCCACGGGTAGGTCGGCCGGGCGGCACACCCAGAGGCAACCGCAGAGGTTCTTTCTGCACGCTTCACCCATCGGGTGGGTTGGCCGTGGCGCACACGCAGATGCAATCACAGGCCCTTCTGCACTCTCCACCCGCTGATGGCCTGGCCGCGGGCTGCACACCCAGAGGCAACCGTGAGGCTCTTTCTGCACGCTTCACTCCACGGGTGGGTTGGCCGCGGGCGCACACCCAGAGGCAATTGCAGGCTCTTCTGCACGCCCCACCCATCGGTAGGCCGGCCGGGCGCACACTCAGAGGCAAAGGCAAACACTTCTGCACGCCCCACCCACAGGTAAGCTGGTGGCTGCGCCAACCTAGAAGACACTGCAGGCCCTTCTGCACGCTTCACTCCACGGGAGGGCTGGCCGCGGGCGGCACACCCAGCGGTAAACGCGAGGTTTCTTCTGCACGCCTCACCCATGGGTAGGCAGGCCGTGGCTGCACACCCAGAGGCAACCGTGAGGGCTCTTCTGCACACCCACCAACGGGTGGGCCGGCCGTGGCTGCACACCCAGAGCTACATGCAAACAGTTCTGCACGCCCACCCACTGGTCTGCCGGCCGAGGCGGCACACCCAGAGGCACACGCAAACCCTTCTGCACTCCCACCCACAGGTGGGCCGGCCGTGGCGGCACACCCAGAGGCAATCGCGAGGCTCTTCTGCACGCCTACCCTCGAAAGTGGGCCGGCCGTGGCGCACACCCAGAGGCAAACGCGAGGCTCTTCTGCACGCCTCACCCACGTGTTAGGCCGGGTCGGGCGCACACCCAGAGGCAACCGCAGGCTCTTCTGGACGCCTCACCCATCGGTAGGACGGCCGTGGCAGGCACACCCAGAGCCGAACGCGAACAGTTCTGCACGCCCACCGACGGGTGGGCCGGCCGCGGGCGCACACACACAGGGACAACCGCGAACCCTTCTGCACGCCCCACTCTCGGTAGGCCGCCGTGGGCGCACACCCAGAGGCAAACGCAGGCCCTTCTGCACGCTTCACTCCACGGCTGGGTCGGCCGAGGCGGCACACCCAGAGGCAATTGTAGGCCCTTCTGCACGCTTCACCCATCGGTGGGCCGGCCGGGCGGCACACCCAGAGGCAATTGCAGGCTCTTCCTGCACGCCTCACCCACGGGTGGGTCGGCCGAAGCGCCACTACCCAGAGGCAACCGCAAACCCTTCTGCACTCCAACCCCCGGTAGGCCGGCCGTGGCTACTCATCCAGAGCCACACGCGAACAGTTATGCACGCTTCACCCACGGGTGGGCCGGCCCTGGCGGCACACCCAGAGGCACACGCGAACAGTTCTGGAACGCCCACCCACGGGTGGGCCGGCCGTGGCTGCACATCCAGAGGCAACCGCATGCCCTTCTGCACGCCCACCCACGGGTAGGCCAGCCGTGGCGGCACACCCAGAGCCACACGCAAACAGTTCTGCACGCCCACCCACGGGTCTGCCGGCCGTGGCTACACACCCAGAGGCACACGCAATCTCTTTCTGCACGCCTACCCACGGTAGGCCGGTCGTGGCGGCACACCCAGAGACTCCCCGATAACCCTTCTGCACGCTTCACCCACGTGGTAGGCCGGGCCGTGGCTGCACACCCAGAGGCAACCGCAGGCCCTACTACACGCCTCCAGTCACAGGTAGGCCGGCCGTGACTACACAGCCAGAGCCACACGCAAACAGTTCTGCACGCCCATCCACGGGTAGGCCGGTTGTGGCTACACACCCAGAGGCAACCGCAGGCCCTTCTGCACGCCCATCCACGGGTAGGCCGGCCGTGGCGGCACACCAAGAAACAACCGCAGGCCCTTCTACACGCCCACCCACGGGTGGGCCGGCCGTGGGCGTGCACACCCAGTGGCAATTGAAGGCTCTCCTGCACGCCCCCACCCACGGGTAGGCCGGGCAGTGGCGCCAACACCCAGAGGCAACCGCGAACCTCTTCTGCACGCCCAACCCACGGTAGGCCGGCCGTGGCTACTCACCCAGAGCCACACGCAAACAGTTCTGCACTCCACCCACGGGTGGGCCGGCCGTGGGCGTGCACAGCCAGAGGCACACGCGAAATCCCCTTCTGAACGCTTCCACCCAAGGGTAGGCCGGGTGGTGGCGGCACACCCAGAGGCAAACGCGAGGCTCTTTCTGCACGCCTCACCCACGGGTGGGCAAGCCGTGGCTACACACCCAGAGCCACACGCAAAGAGCTCTTCACGCTTCACACACTGGTGGGCCGGCCGTGGGCGTGCACACTCCAGAGGCACACGCGAAACCTCTTCTGCACGCCCCACCCACGTGGTAGGCCGGCCGCTGCGGCACACCCAGAGGCAACCGCGAGGCCCTTCTGCACGCCTTCACCCACGGGTAGGCCGCAGTGGCGTGCACACCCGGAGCCAAACGCGAAATAGTTCTGCACGCTTCACCCACGGGTGGGCCGGCCGCGGGCGCACACACAGGGACAACCGCGAAACCCTTATGCACGCCTTCACCCACGGTGGGCCGGCCGTGGCGGGCACACCCAGAGGCAGTTGCAGGCCCTCCAGCACGCTTCACCCACGTGGTAGGCCGGCCGTGGGCGCCACTACCCAGAGGCAACCGCGAACCCTTCTGCACGCCAACCCACGGGTAGGTCGGGCCGCGGGCGCACACCCACAGGCAACCGCGAGGCCCTTTTTTCAGGCCTACTTACGGGTGGGCCGCTGTGGCGCACATCCAGAGGCACACGCGAAACCCTTCTGCACGCTTCTACCACGGGTGGCCGGGCAGTGGCCGCACACCCAGAGACACACGCGAATAGTTCTGCACGCCCCACCCACAGGTGGGCCGGCCGCTATGCGAACCCAGAGGCAACCGCAGGCTCTTCTGCACGCCTTCACCCACGGGTGGGCCGCCGTGGCGGCACACCCAGGGGCAAATGCAGGCTCTTCTGCACGCTTCACCCACGTGGTGGGTCGGCCGCGGGCGTGCACACCCAGAGGCAACCGCGAACCTTTCTGCACTTCACCCACGGGTAGGCCGGGTCGTGGGCGCACACCCAGAGGCAAATCGCGAGGTTTTTCTACACGCCTACCCACGGGTGGGCCGGCCGTATGCACATCCAGAGGCACACGCAAACAGATCTGCACGCCCACCCACGGGTGGGCTGGCAGTGGTTGCACACCCAGAGACACACCGCAATAGTTCTGCACGCCCCACCCACAGGTGGGCCGGCCGCTGCGTAAAACCCCAGAGGCAACCGCGAGGCTCCTTCTGCACGCTTCACCCACGGGTGGGCCGGCCGTGGCGGCACACCCAGAGGCAACCGCAGAGGGCCCTTCTACACGCCTCCACCCACTAGTAAGCTGGTCGCTAAGGCCAACCCAGAAGACACTGCAGGCTCCGATCTGCACGCCCCCACCCACGGGTGGGCTGGCTGCGGGCGGCACACCCAGCGTAACCGCAGGCTTTTCTGCACGCCTCACTCACGGGTAGTCCGCCGTGGCTGCACACCAGAGGCAACCGCGAGGGACTTCTGCACACCCACCAACGGGTGGACGGGCCGCATGCGCACACCCAGAGCCACACGCAAATAGTTCTGCACGCTTCACTCCACTGGTGTGCCGGGTCGGGCGCACACCCAGAGGCACACGTGAACACTTCTGCACGCCTCACCCACGTGGTAGGCCGGCCGCGGGCGCACATTCAGAGGCAATCGCAGGCCCTTCTGCACTCCCCACCCTCGGGTGGGCCGGCCGTGGGCGTGCACACCCAGAGACACACGCAGAACAGTTCTGCACGCCTACCCATCGGTAGGCCGGGCCGTGGCGGCACATTCAGAGGCAATCGCAGGCCCTTCTGCACTCCTCACCCTCGGGTGGCCGGCCGTGGGCGTGCACACCCAGGAGACACACGCAGAACAGTTCTGCACGCCCACCCATCGGTAGGCCGGCCGTATGCGGCACACCCAGAGTCAACCGCAGGCTCTTTTGCACGCCCCCACCCATCGGTAGGCCGGGCCGCGGGTGGCACACCCAGAGCCGAACGCAAACAGTTCTGCACGCCTCACCCACGGGCGGCCGGCCGTGGGCGCGCACACACAGGGACAACCGCGAAACCCTTCTGCACGCCCCACCCACTCGGTAGGCCGGCCGTGGCTGCACACCCAGAGGCAACAGCAGGTCTCTTCTGCACGCTTCACCCCTCGGTGGGCCGGGCCGTGGGCGCACATCCAGAGGCACACGCAAACAGTTCTGCACGCCCACCCACGGGTGGGCCGCAGTGGCCGCACACCCAGAGACACACGCAAATAGTTCTGCACGCCCACCCACAGGTGGGCCGGCTGTTGCAGTAAAACCCAGAGCAACCGCAGGCCCTTCTTCTGCACGCCCCACCCACGGGTGGTTAGGCAGTGGCGGCACACCCAGGGGCAACCGCGAGGCCCTTTCTACACGCCCACCCACCGGGTGGGCTGCCGCGGGCGCACACCCAGAGGCAACCGCGAAACCCTTTCTGCACGCCCACCCACGGGTGGGTTGGCTGTGGCGGCACACACAGAGGCAACCGCAGGCCCTTCTGCACGCCCACACACTGATGGCCTGGCCGCGGCAACACACCCCGAGGCAACCGTGAGGCTCTTTTCTGCACGCCCCACCCATCGGGTGGGTTGGCCGGGCGGCACACCCAGAGGCAACGGCAGGCCCTTCTGCACGCCCACTCCACGGGTAGGCCGCTGTGGCGGCACACTCAGAGGCAAAGGCAACACTTCTGCACGCCTCCACCCACGTGGTAAGCTGGTCGCTAAGGCCAACACAGAAGACACTGCAGGCCCTTCTGCATGCCCACCCACTGATGGCCTGGCCGCGGCAACACACCCAGCGTAACCGTGAGGCTCTTTCTGCACGCCCCACCCACGTGGTGGGTTGGCCTTTGGCGGCACACCCAGAGGCAACTGCAGGCTCTTCTGCACGCCTCCACCCACGGGTAGGCCGGCAGTGGCGGCACACACAGGGACAACCGCGAAACCCTTCTGCACTCTCCACCCACCGGGTAGTCCGGCCGTGGTGGCACACCCAGAGGCAATCGCAGGCCTCTTTCTGCACGCCCCACCCCTCGGTGGGAAGGTCGTGGCGGCACACCCAAAGGCAAACGTGAGGTTCTTCTGCACGCCCCACCCACGGGTGGGTCGGCCGTGGGCGGCACACCCAGAGGCAATTGCAGGCCCTTCTGCCCGCCCCACTCCACGGGTGGGCCGGCCGGGCGGGCACACCCAGAGGCAATTGCAGGTTCTCCCGAACGCCTCCACCCACAGGTAGGCAGGCTGTGGCGCCACTACCCAGAGGCAACCGCAAACCCTTCTGCACGCCAACCCACGGGTAGGCCGGCCGCGGGCTACTCACCCAGAGCCACACGCAACAGTTCTGCACGCCTCCACCCACGTGGTAAGCCAGCCGTGGCTACACACCCAGAGCCGCGACGCAAACAGTTCTGCACGCCCCACCCACTGGTGGGTCGGCCGTATGCACACCCAGAGGCACACGCGAAACCTCTTCTGCACGCCTTCACCCACGGTAGGCCGGCCGGGCTGCACACCCAGAGGCAACCGTGAGGTCTCTTCGCACGCCTCTATCCACGGGTGGGCTGGCCGTGGCGCACACCCCAAGCGCAAATGCAGGCCCTTCTGCACGCCCCACCCACGGGTGGCCGGCCGTGGGCGGCACACCCAGAGGCAACCGCGAAACCCTTCTGCACGCTTCACCCATCGGTAGGCCGGGCAGTGGCCGCGACACCCAGAGACACACGCAATAGTTCTGCACGCCCACCCACAGGTGGGCCGACCGCTGCGTGAAATCCAGAGGCAACCGCAGAGGCCCTTCTGCACGCCCATCCACGGGTGGGCTGGCCGTGAACGGCACACCCAGCGTAACCGCGAGGCTCTTCTGCACGCTCTCCACTCACGGGTGGGCCGGGTTGTGGCTGCACACCAGAGGCAACCGCAGGGCCTTATGCACACCCACTCACTGGTGGGTCGGCCGTGGGCGGCACAACCAGAGCCACACGCAAACAGTTCTTGCACGCTTCACCCACTGGTGTGCCGGCCGTGGGCGCACACCCAGGAGGCACACGTGAAATCTCTTCTGCACTCCCCCACCCATCGGTAGGCTCCGCCGTGGCGCACATTCAGAGGCAATCGCAGGCCCTTCTGCACTCCCCACTCCATCGGTGGTGGGCCGCCGGGCGGCACACCCAGAGACACACGCGAACAGTTCTGCACGCCCCACCCACGGGTAGGCCGGCCGTGGCTGCACACCCAGAGTCAACCGCAGGCTCTTCTGCACGCCCCACCCATCGGTAGGCCGCCGTGGCTACACACCCAGAGCCACACGCAGACCATTCTGCACGCCCCACCCACGGGTGGGCCGGGCCGGGCGGCACAACCAGAGGCACACGCGAAACCCTTCTGCACGCCCCCACCCACGGGTAGGCCGGCCGTGGGCGGCACACCCAGAGGCAAATCGCAGGCCCTTCTGCACCACTTCACCCACGGGTAGGCTCGCTGTGGCGGCACACCCAGAGCCTAACGCGAAACAATTCTGCACGCCCACCCACGGTGGGCCGCAGTGGCTGCACACACACAGGACAACAGCAAACCCTTCTGCACGCCCCACTCACCGGTAGGCCGGGCCGTGGCTGCACACCCAGAGGCAACCTGCAGGTGCCCTTCTGCACGCCCCACCCCCGGTACGGCCGCGCGGCGGCACACCCCAGAGGCAAACGCAGGCCCTTCTGCACGCTTCACCCATCGTGGTGGGCCGCCGTATGCACACCCAGAGGCAATTCCAGGGCCTTCTGCACGCCCACCCACGGATGGCCCGCCGCGGGCGGCACACCCAGAGGCAATTGCAGGCCCTCCTGCACGCTTCACACACGTGGTAGGCCGGCCGCGGGCGCCACTACCCAGAGGCAACAGCAAACCCTTCTGCACTCCAGCCAACCCACGGTAGGTCGGGCCGCGGGCGGCACACCCACAGGCATCCGCGAGGTTCTTTTTCACGCCTCACCCACGGGTAGGCCGGGCAGTGGCGGCACATCCACAGGCACACGCAAACAGTTCTGCACGCCCACCCACGGGTGGGCCGCAGTGGCCGCACACCCAGAGACACACGCTAGAAATAGTTCTGCACGCCTTCTCACAAATGGGCCGGCCGCTATGCGAAACCCAGAGGCAACCGCAGAGGCTCTTCTGCACGCCCACCCACCTAATGGGTAGGCAGTGGCGCACACCCAGGGGGCAAACGCAGGCCCTTCTACACGCTTCACCCATCGGGTGGGTCGCCGGGCGGCACACCCAGAGGCAACCGCAAGCTCTTTCTGCACGCCCCCACCCACGGGTGGGAAGGCCGTGGCGCACACCCAGAGGCAAACGCAGGCCCTTCTGCACTTCACCCATCGGGCGGTCGGCCGAAGCGCACACCCAGAGGCAATTGCAGGCCCTTCTGCCCGCTTCACCCACGGGTGGGCCGGCCGCGGGCGGCACACCCAGAGGCAATTGCAGGCTCTCCTGCACGCTCGCCCACGGGTAGGCCGGGCCGTGGCCACTACCCAGAGGCAACCGCGAACCCTTCTGCACGCCAACCCACGGGTAGGCCGGGCCGCGGGCTACTCACCCAGAGCCACACGCAAACAGTTCTGCACGCCCACTCACGGGTGGGCCGGGCTGTGGCGGCACACCCAGAGGCACACGCAAACCCTTCTGCACGCCCCACCCATCGGTAGGGCCGGGCCGTGGGCGGCACATCCAGAGCCAACCGCAGGCTCTTCTGCACGCCCACCCACGGGTAGGCCAGCCGTGGCTACACACCCAGAGCCACACGCAAACAGTTCTGCACGCCTCACCCACTGGTGGGCCGGCCGTGGCGGCACACCCAGAGGCACAAGCAAACTCCTTCTGCACGCTTCACCCATCGGTAGGCCGGCCGTGGCTGCACACTTAGAGGCAACCGCGAGGCTCCTTCTGCACGCTTCCACCCATCGGTAGGTCGGGCCGTGCGGGCGCACTCACAGGGACAACCGCGAACCCTTCTGCACGCCTTCACTCCCTGGTAGGCCGGGCCGCGGGCTGCACACCCAGAGGCAACCGCGAGGCCCTTCTGCACGTCCCCACCCCTGGGTGGGGCCGGGCGGTGGCGGCACACCCAGAGGCAACCGCGAGGCCCTTCTGCACGCTTCACTCCACGGGTGGGCCGGGCCGTGCGGCACACCCAGAGGCAATTGCAGGCTCTCCCGCACGCCTTCATCCTCGGTAGGCTGGCCGGGCGCCACTACCCAGAGGCAATTGCAAACCCTCCCGCACGCCCCCCATCCATCGGTAGGTCGCCGCGGGCGGCACACCCACTGGCACACGCAAAACCCTTCTGCACGCTCACCCATCGGATGGGACGGCAGTGTACGCACACCCAGAGACACACGCGAAATAGTTCTGCACGCCCACCCACAGGTGGGCCGCCGCTAGCGTGAAACTCCAGAGGCAACCGCGAGGCCCTTCTGCACGCTTCACCCACGGGTGGGCCGGGCCGTGGCTGCACACCCAGGGGCAAATGCAGGCCCTTCTGCACGCTTCACCCACGGGTGGGCCGGCCGTGGGCGTGCACACCCAGTAGCAACCGCGAAACTCCTTCTGCACGCTCACCCACGTGGTAGGCCGCCGCGGCTGCACACCCAGAGGCAAACTCGCAGGTTCTTCTGCACGCCCCACCCACGGTGGGCCGGGCCGTGGCAGCACACCCAGAGCCACACGCGAAACAGTTCTGCACGCCCAGCCACGGGTGGGCCGCCGGGCGGCACACCCAGAGGCACACGCAAACAGTTCTGCACGCTCACCCATCGTGGTGGGCCGGCAGGCCGCACACCCAGAGACACACGCGAATAGTTCTGCACGCCCACCCACGGGTGGGCCGGCCGCTATGTGAAAACCCAGAGGCAACCGCGAGGCTCCTTTCTGCACGCTCCCACCCACGGGTGGGTCGGCCGCGGGCGGCACACCCAGAGGCAACCGCGAGGCCCTTCTACATGCCCACCCACGTGGTAAGTTGGTCGTTAAGGCCAACCCAGAAGACACTGCAGTCCCTTCTGCACGCCTCTTCACGGGTGGGCTGGCCGTGGGCGGCACACCCAGCGTAACCGCGAGGCCCTTCTGCACGCCCCACTCACGGGTGGGCCGGCCGCGGGCTGCACACCAGAGAGGCAACCGCGAGGGCCTTCTGGGCATCGCCCCCCCCCCCCCCACGGGTGGTGGGCCGCCGGCGGGCACACCCAGAGCCACAAGCAAACAGTTCTGCACGCTTCACCCACTGGTGTGTCGGCCGTATGCACACCCAGAGGCACACGTAGAACCATTCTGCACGCCTACACCACGGGTAGGCCGGCCGTGGCGGCACATTCAGAGGCAATCGCGAGGCCCTTCTGCACTTCTTCACCTCGGGTGGGCCGCCGTGGCGCGCACACCCAGAGACACACGCAAACAGTTCTGCACGCCACCCACGGGTAGGCCGCCGCGGGCGGCACACCCAGAGTCAACCGCAGGCCCTTCTGCACGCCCCACCCACGTGGTAGCCGCCGTGGCTACACACCCAGAGCGCACACGCAAACAGTTCTGCACGCCCACTCCATCGGTAGGCCGGCCGCGGGCGGCACACCCAGGGGCACACGTGAAACCATTCTGCACGCCCACCCACGGTAGGCCGGCCGCGGGCGGCACACCCAGAGGCAACCGCGAGGCTCTTTCTGCACCTCACCCCCGGGTGGGAAGGCCGTGGCGGCACACCCAGAGGCAAACGCAGGCCCTTCTGCACGCTTCACTCCATCGGGTGGGTCGGCCGTGGCGGCACACCCAGAGGCACGAGGCCCTGCTGCCCGCCCCACCCACGGGTGGGCCGGGCCGCGGGCGGCACACCCAGAGGCAAATTGCAGGCCCTCCTGCACGCCCAACCACGGTAGGCCGGGCCGTGGCGCCGTACTACCCAGAGGCAACCGCGAAACCCTTCTGCACGCCAACCCATGGGTAGGCCAGCCGTGGCTACACACCCAGAGCCATACGCGAAATCAGTTCTGCACGCCCACCCACTGGTGGGCCGGCCGTAGCGCCACACCCAGAGGCACACGCAAACCTCTTCTGCACGCCCCACCCACGGTAGGCCGGGCCGTGGCTGCACACCCAGAGGCAACCGCAAGCCCTTTCTGCACACTTCCACCCTGGGTGGGCCGGGCGTGGCGCACACCCAGAGGCAATTGCAGGCCCTTCTGCACGCCTACCCACGGGTGGGCCGGCAGTGGCGGCACACTCCAGAGGCAATTGCAGGGCTCTTCTGCACGCCCATCCACGGTAGGGCTGGCCGTGGCGTCACTACTCCAGAGGCAATTGCAGAACCCTTCTGCACGCCTAACCCATCGGTAGGTCGCCGCGGGCGCACACCCACAGGCAACCGCAGGCCTTTTTCAGGCCTACCCACCGGTGGGCCGGCTGGCGGCACATCCAGAGGCACACGCAAACCCTCTTCTGCACGCCCCACCCACGGATCGCCGCAGTGGCCGCACACACAGAGACACACGCAATAGTTCTGTACTTCACCCACAGGTGGGCCGCCGCGAAACCCAGAGGCAACCGCGAGGCTCTTTCTGCACTTCCACCCACGGGTGGGCCGCCGCGGGCGGCACAAACCCAGGGGCAAATGCAGGTTCCTTCTGCACTCTTCACCCACGGTGGGTCAGCCGCCGATGCACACCCAGAGGCAACCGGGAACCCTTCTGCACGCCCCACCCATCGGCAGCCGGCCGCCGCTGCACACCCAGAGGCAACCGCGAGGCTCTTTCTTGCACTTCACCCACGGGTGGGCCGGGCCGCAGCACACTCCAGAGCCACACGCAAACAGTTCTGCACGCTCAGCCACGGGTGGGCTGGCGTACACCCAGAGGCACATCGCGAACAGATCTGCACGCCCACCCACAGGTGGGCCGGCCGCGGCGTGAAACCCAGAGGCAACCGCGGCTCTTTTCTGCACGCCCCACCCACGGGTGGGCCGGGCCGTGGCGGGCACACCCAGAGGCAACCGCAGGCCCTTCTACACGCCCCACGGGTAAGCTGGTCGCTAAGCGTCAATCCAGTAGACACTGCAGGTCTTTTCTGCACGCCCCCACCCACGGGTGGGCTGGCCGCGGGCGCACACCCAGCGTTACCGCGAGGGCTCCTTTCTGCACTTCACTCACGGGTGGGCCGGCCGCGGGCTGCACACCAGAGGCAACCGCAGGGCCTTCTGCACGCCCACCCACCGGGTGGGCCGCCGTGGCGGCACACCCAGAGCCACACGCAAACAGTTCTGCACGCCTCACCCACTGGTGTGCCGGGTCGTGGGCGGAACACCCAGAGGCACACGTGAAACCCCTTCTGCACGCCACCCACGGTAGGCCGGCCGTGGGCGCACATTCAGAGGCAAACCGCAGGCCTTTCTGCACCCCCACTCTCGGGTGGGCCGGGCCCGCGGCACACCCAGAGACACACGCAACAGTTCTGCACTTCACCCACGGGTAGGCCGCCGCATGCACACCCAGAGTCAACCGCAGGCCCTTCTGCACGCTCACTCCACGGTAGGCCGCCGTGGGCTAATAACTGCAGAGCCACACGCGAACAGTTCTGCACGCCCACCCACGGGTAGGGTCGGGCCGTGGCGGGCACAATACAGGGGCACACGCAAACCATTCTGCACCACCCATCGGTAGGTCGCCGTGTGCACACCCCAGAGGCAACCGCAGGCCCTTCTGCACGCCACCCCCGGGTGGAAAGCCGTACGCACACCCAGAGCAAACGCAGGTCTTTCTGCACGCCCACCCACGGGTGGGTCGGCCGTGGCGGCACACCCAGAGGCAATTGCAGGCCCTTCTGCATCGCTCACCCACGGGTAGGCCGCCGTGGCTGCCACTACCCAGAGGCAACCGCGAAACCCTTCTGCACGCCCAACCCACGGTAGGCCGTCGGCTACTCACCCAGAGCCACACGCAACAGTTCTGCACGCCTCACCCACGGTGTGGCCGGCTGCGGCGCACACCCAGAGGCACACGCAAAACCCTTCTGCACGCCCACTCCACGGTAGGCCGCCGCGGGCGTACATCCAGAGCCAACTCGCAGGCTCTTCTGCACTTCACCCACGGTAGGCCAGCCGCGGGCTACACACCCAGAGCCACACGCAAAGTCAGTTCTGCACGCCCCACCCACTGGTGGCCGGCCGTGCGTCACACCCAGAGGCACACGAAAACTCTTCTGCACGCCTACCCACGGCAGGCCGGGCCGCGGCTGCACACCCAGAGGCAACCGCAGGCCCTTCTGCACGCCCCTACCCACGGTACCGCCGTGGCGCACACCCAGAGCCGTAACCCAAACAGTTCTGCACGCCACCCACGGGTCGGCCGCCGTGACGGCATGACACAGGGACAACCGCAAACCCTTCTGCACCACCCACCGGGTAGGCCGCTCGCGTTGCACACCCAGAGGTAAACCGCGAGGTCGCTTCTGCACGCCCACCCATCGGTGGGCCGCCGCGGCAGCACACTCCAGAGCCACAGCACAAACAAAGTTCTGCACGCCTCAGCCACGGGTGGGCCGGGCTGCGGCGCGCACACCCAGAGGCACACACGCAGAACAGTTCTGCACGCTCACTCCATCGGGTGGGCCGCAGTGGCCGCACACCCAGAGACACACGCAGTCAGTTCTGCACTCTCCACCCACGGTGGGCCGGCCGCTATGTGAAACCCAGAGGCAACCGCAGGCCCTTTTCTGCACGCCCCACCCACGGGTGGGTTTCCGGCCGTGGCGGCACACCCAGAGTAAGCAACCGCGAGGTCTCCTTCTACACGCCCACCCACGGGTAAGCTGGTCGCTAAGGCCAACCCAGAAGACACTGCAGGCTCCTTCTGCACGCCCCACCCACGGGTGGGCCGGCCGTGGCTGCACACCAGAGGCAACTCGCAGGGCCTTTCTGCACGCTTCCACGGTGTGCGCCGCCGCGGCACACCCACAGCCACATCGCGAAACAGTTCCGTACTTCACCCACTGGTGTGCCTGTCATGGCGGCACACCCAGGGCAACCGCGAACCCTTCTGCGACGCTTCACTCCATCGGGTAGTCGCCGTGGCGGCACACCCAGAGGCAACCGGCGCTTTCTGCACTTCACCCACGGGCAGGCCGTGCCGTGGTGGCACACCCAGAGCCGAACGCAAACAGTTCAGCACGCCCCACCCACGGGTCGGCCGGCCGGGCGCACAATACAGGGACAAATCATGAACCTCTTCTGCACGCTTCACCCACCGTAGGGCCGCCGTGGCTGCACACCCAGAGGCAACCGCGAGGCCCTTCTGCACGCTTCACCCACCGGGTGGGCCGCCGCGGGCGTGCACACCCACAAGCAACCGCAGGCCCCTTTTTCACGCCTTACTTCACGGGTGGGTCGCGGGCCGTGGCTGCAGCATCCAGAGGCACACGCGAAACAGTTCTGCACCGCCTCACCCACGGGTGGG
>JAPFBE010000430.1:0-51712 GCA_034336665.1 Luscinia megarhynchos | reverse complement strand
CCCCCACATCCATTCCAGACCCACCTCAGACCCCTCAATTCCCCTCAGATTCCTCAATTTCTCTCAGACGCCCCCAAAATTTTCCCAAATCCATTCCAGACCCACCTCAGACTCCTCAATTGCCCTCAGACTACCCCCCAAATTCCCCATTTCCCCCTCGGCCCCACCTCAGTTCCGTCCCCAGCCGCTCGCCCCTCACGCTTCTATCCTGCCGCTGTGGCCCCTCCCAGCCAATAGCGGCGCTCTCCCGAACCAACCAATCAGCTGGCTCCCTAGCAACACCGCCTCGCCAGCTGCAGCCAATGAGAAGCCAGGCGGGAGCGGCGCCCTCTGCCCCGGGGCCGGCCATGCAGAGGGCGGCCCCTCCCTCGGCCCCTCCCCGGGCTCGGGCGGGCGCTGAGGAGGCGCTGCAGGGAGCGGGCAGGGCCGGGAGAGGACGAGGGGCTGCGGGAGCTGCTGAGGCGCGAGGGACAGGTGGGGAGGGGCGGGGAGGGGTGAGGGTGGGGGTGGGCAGCTAAAGGAGGGGCTAGGGGGTATTTGGGGAGGGGCTTGGTGGGTTAGGAGGGGGCTGGGGAGTTTTGGGAGGGGTCTGAGGGGGTTTTAGGGGGTTTTGGGAAGGGGTCCTGTGGGGGTTCTGGGGGAGTTCTGGAGGGTTTTGAGGGGGGTCTGGGGGTCCTAAGAGGGGTTTGGGGGGATTTGGGGGAGGGGTCTGAGGGGGCTCTGGGAGGCACTTGGGAGAGGTCTTGGGGAGGTCTGGGGGTCCTAAAAGGGGTCTGGGGGGTTTGGGGGGGGGGTGTCCGAGGGTGTTTTTGGTGGGAGTCCTAAGGTGGGCTGGAGGGTTTGGCGGGATTTTTGGAGGAGTCTGGGAGGCTTGGAGGGGGGCCTGAGAGGGCTCTGAGGGGCATTTGGGGAGGGGTCCAGGGGGGGTCCTTGAGGAGTTTTTTGGGAGGGGGTCTAGGGGGGGATTTTGGGAAGGCCTAGGGGATTTTGGGGGTTCCTAGGGGAAGGTCCCAGGGAAGGTTTGGGGGTCCTGGGAGGGTTTTGGGGAGTCCCAGGCAGATTTGGGGGTTGTGAGAGGGTTCCTGGGTTTCGGGGGGTCCCAGCCCCACCCTGACCGGGCTCTGGGAGGGTTTTGGGGGAGGGGATCCCCCCTCAGTTTGGGGGTCTCCCACGGTGCCCCTCCCAAAAAGTCTCGAGGGTCCCTGGAAGTGGCTCCTGTTCCACCGGCCCGTGCCCCCCCTGATCCAGGACGGGCCCCAGTGAGTCTGGGGGGGCTTCAGGGGGGCTGGGAGGGGTTTAGGGGGTTCTGGAGGGGTTTTGGGGAGTCTGGGGGATCTGGTGGGCTCTGCAGAAACCTTAAAATCCCCCAAAACCCCCTGAAATCCCCCTAAATCCCCCCAAATTCTCCCAAGTCTTCCCCCAAATCTCCCCCAAAATTCTCCCCAAAACCCCCAAAGATCTCCCAAAATTCTTCAAAATCCTTGAAAACCCCAAAATCTCCCTAAATTGCCCCAAAACCCCCAAAATCCCTCCAACCCCTCCAAAATCCCCTTTAAAATCCCCCTTGAAATCCCCCCAAAGTCCCCGAAATTCCCCCAAATCTTCCCCAAAATCCCCCAAAATCACCAAAATCCACCCAAGAATTCCCTGAAATTCCCCCAAAATCACCCCCAAATCCTCTCCAAATCCTCCCCAGTCCCCCTGCAATCTCAAAATCCCCAAATCCCCCAAAATCCCCCCAAAACTCCCCCAAATCCCCCCAAGACACCCCCAAAACCCCAAATTCTCCCCCAAACCTCCTCAAAATCCCCCAAAATTTTCCTAAAACGCCCTCAAAATCCCCTCACACGCCAAAATCCACCCCAGACACCCCAAATCCCCCCAAACTCTTCAAAAATCCCCTTGGACACGCCAAAATCCACAAATTCTCCCCAAAACTCCATCAAAATCCCCAAAATTTTTCCTAGCCCCCAAATCCCCCAAAATCCCCTCAAAATCCCCCCAAATACCTCAAAATCTCTCTAATCTCCCCAAAATCTCCCCAGACACCCCAAATCCCTTTGGGACACCTCAAAATTCTCCCCAAAACCCCTCAAAATCTCCCCAAATTTTCCAAAATCCCCCAAAATCCACTAAAATCCCCCAAAATTCTGAAATCCCCCCAAATCCCCTAAATCCCCAAGATCTCCTGAAAACCCCAAAATCTCTAAATTCCCCAAATCTCCCCAAAATCCCCAAACCCCCAACCCCCTGAGCACATCTCCCCGTGGGGCTGCAGCCCCTGGCCCGCCCGTGTCCAGCAGAGCCCCCAGACCCAATCTGGGGCCGGGGGTCCCAGCAGAGCCCGGCCATGGCCAGGGCCACCAGCCCACACCTGGGGGTGGGGGATTTTGGGGGTTTGGGGGTTTTGGGAGGATTTGGGGCAGATTTGGGGGATTTGAGGGATTTCAGGGAATTCTTGGGGTAGATTTTGGGGGATTTTGGGAGATTATCGGGGGATTTTGGGGGAATTCAGAGAATTCTTGGGGGCATTTGGAGGATTTTTGGGGGTTTTGGGGAAAATTTTAGGGGATTTTAGCAGATTTCAGGGGCGATCTTGGAAGGATTTGGGAGGATTTTGGGGTTTTGGGGCAATTTTGGGGAGATTTTGGGGAGACTTCAGGGTTTTCAGTGGGTTTTGGGGGTGGTTTGGGGAAAATTTGAGGAGTTTGGGGGACACTTGGGGGATTTCAGGGGTTTGGGGGTTTTGGGGGCATTTTAGGAGATTTCAGGGGATTTTGGGGGGATTTGGGGGATTTCAGGGGATTTGTAGAGGGATTTTGGGGGACTTTTGGGAGATTTTGGGGGGTTTGGGGAGATTTTGGGGGAATTTAGGGGATTTTGAGGGATTTTGGGGGTGATTTTGGGGGGTTTGAAGGGATTTTGGGAGGATTTGGGGGATTTTTAGGAGATTTCAGGGGGATTTTGGGGGAATTTTGGGGAGAATTTTGAGGGGGATTCCGAGATTTCAGGGAATTCCTGGGTGGATTTGGGGGATGTTGGGGGTTTTAGGGGGATTTTGGGGAATTTGGAGGTGTCGCTGCCCGAGGTGTCTCCTTAGCCCCGGGATCCCCTCAGGAGGACATGCAGTGGTTCAAATCCTGGTTTTCCCCCAGGCGCCGATGAGAGATTGCAGCAGACGGTTTCAGAGGCTCCAAGGATTGTTGATTGTTCCTTGTCTCAGGAACTCTCTGCCCGGCTCACAGCGTCTGTCCAGCCGGGCACCCAGGATGGAATCTGCCTGCTGAGGGCAGGGCTGATCTTCTACAGTCTGCATTCCGTGCTGGATGTTTGTAACAACTTTCCAATGCAATCCAACTGTGTTAAACTGCCCAGCCGTGTCCCCATCCAACCTGACAGTGCCAGCATGTCACCCAGCACGGATGGCACGGAGAAGGAGGAGGAAGAGGTATCCACACCCCAAATTCTCCATCTTGGCCACGTGTCCCTTATCACCAACATCCCCAAAAGTCTATTTATCTACGTTCTAACAGTCTCATTTACACTTGACTGATTTTGGTGGCTTGTTTCCATTCCCTCTGTGTTGGTAATTTCCCCCAGGGGTTTGAATTCAGCGCCTGAGACACCTGGGTCTCACTCAGGGCTCTTTGAGACCCTCGCCAGGGGGGTTTTGAGACCCCCAGGGAGGCCAGGGGAACACCCTGGGCTCCCACAGGAGGGATTTCAGGGGATTTTGGGGGGATTTGGGCGGATTTGGGGGATTTCAGGGAATTTGTGGAGGGATTTTGGGGATTTTGGGAGATTTGGGAAATTGGGGGATTTCAGGGATTTTGGGGGATTTTAGGAGATTTCAGGGGGATTAGGGAGGATTTGGGGGCGTTTCAGGGAGGATTCTGGGGGATTTTGGAAGATTTTGGGGTTTTCAGGGGATTTTGAGGGATTTTGGGGTGGATTTGGGGGATTTTGGGGAGATTTTGGGAGATTTTGGGGGATTTTGGGGGATTTCAGGGAATTCTTGGTTGGATTTTGGTGATTTTGGGGAGATTTTGGGGAATTTTGAGGATTTCAAGGGGGATTTTGGAAGGGTTTTGGGGGTTGGAGGGATTTTGGGGGTTTTGGGGCAATTTAGGGAGATTTTGGTGTTTTCAGGGGATTTTAAGGGATTTTGGGAGATCTTTGGGGGTTTTGGGGGAATTTGGGGAGATTTGGGAGGATTTGGGGGGATTTAGGGGATTTCAGGGGTTTTGGGGGTTTTTAGGGTTTCTGCAGAGCCCCCCAGTTCCCCCCAGACTCCCCAAACACCCTCCAGACCCCCAAACCGCTCCCCCAGCCCCCCGAAGCCCCCAGACTCACTGGGGCCCGTCCTGGATCAGGGGGGGCACGGGCCGGTGGAACAGGAGCCACTTCCAGGGACCCTCGAGACTTTTTGGGGAGGGGGCACCGTGGGAGACCCCCCCAAACTGAGGGGGGATCCCCCTCCCCCCAAAACCCCCAGAGCCCGGTCAGGGTGGGGCTGGGACCCCCCAGGAACCCCAAACCAACCCTGGGACCTCCCCAGGAACCCGCGCGCGCGGGAGGCGGGTGTTGCTGAGGGGAGCCGCGCGCTGATTGGTTGGCTCGGGGAGAGGCGCGCCGCTATTGGCTGGGAGGGGCCCGCGCGCGTGGCGGACAGAGCGTGACGGGAGATCGGCTGTGTAGGAACCTGAGGTAGGGCCGGGGGGAAATGGGGGGATTTGGGGGAATCTGAGGGAATTGAGGAGTCTGAGGTGCTTTTGGGGAGGCTTTGGGGAAATGGGGGGATTTAGAGTCTGAGGGGGTCTGGAATGGATTTGGGGGCTCTGTGGGGAATTGAGGGGTCCGAGGTGGGGCCGGGGAAATGAGGTGCTTTGGGGGTCTCTGAGGGGAACTGAGGGGTCTGGGGAAGCTTTGGGGGAATTGGGGTATCTGAGGTGGAGCCGGGGGCACATGGGGGAAGTTGGGGGGTCTGAGGGGAAGTGAGGGGTGTGAAGTGGGTCCCGAATGGATTTGGGGCGATTTGGGGGGTCTGAGGGGAATTGAGGGGTCTGAGGTGCGTTTGGGGAGGCTTTGGCAAAACTGCCCCGAAACACCCCAAATCCCAGAGCAACGCCCCAAAATCCCTGAGACACGCCTCAAAACTGCCCCTGAGTACCCCAAAACACCCCAAAATCCCAGAGCAACGCCATGAAGATCTCCTTCGCCAAAAAGTGACCCAAACCCACCTGAAACACCCCCAAACCCGAAAAAAATGGGCCTGGAATACCCCAAAATTCCAGAGAAACGCCTCAAAACCCTCCACTCATTACCCCAAAACTGCCCTGAAACCACCCAAATCCCTTCAGGCTGCCCCAAAATCAAGTAGAAACACCCCAAATCCCATGGAAACATCCTAAAATCCCTCCAAACCACCCCAAAATTCCTCAAAGCTGTCCCCAAATATTCCAAAATTGCTCAAAACCAGCCCTAAACACCAAAAATCCCAGAAAACTGCCCCAGAAATGGTCCTGACCCTGCCCCAAACCTCCCACCTGCCCCCATTCCCCCAGGTAAGTTCAGCTCGGACCAAATCCTCCTTTCTTTATTCCAAATCTGTTTTTTAAACCCAAATCCTCTTTTTTTCCAACTCAAAAATCCTTCTTTGTGCACCCCAAATGTCCTTTTCAGATTCCAAATTCTCTTTTTCCCAGCTCAAATTCTCCTTTTCACAGGAAATCTTTTCAGCATCCAAAATCCTGTTTTCCCACCTCAAAATCTTTTTTCCCACCCCAAATCTACTTTTTCAATCCCAAATCCTTTCCTGTCCACCCCGAATCCCCTTTTCCCACCCAAAATCTCTTTTTTCAATCCCAAATCCCCTTTTCTCACCCAAAATCCTGACCTCAAAACCTCAAACCCTACTCTAAACCCTTTTTTCCTGCCCCAAATCTCCATTTCCATCCCAAAATCTCATTTTTATATCCCTATTTCTTCCTCTTTTACCCCAAAATTTCCTGTTCCCACAGCAAATTCACTTTTAGGTTTCCCCAGGGGTTTTTGGGGTTTCCCAGGGGTTTTTGGGTTTTTCCCACCCCCAGCATTGTACCCAGGGTCTCTGTGCAGACATTGCATCTGGCACTGCCCCCACCCCAAATAAATCCACAATAAATCCCAAATCAACCCCAAATCAATCCCCAATCAACACCAAATAAACCCCAGATGACCCCTGCTGTGCCCCCAGGATGGAGTGGTTTTGGAGGGGAGTTTGGGGTCAGGTGGGTTTGACCCCAAAGTTTGGGGATGGGGGAGGTTTGATCCTAAAGTTTGGGGGGGTTGACACTCCAGGGTTTGGGATAAGAGGGTTTGACCCCAGAATTTTGAGATCAGAGGGGTTGGACACCCCAAATATTTCAAACCCCAACGTTAGGGGATTGGGGGTTTTGATCCCAAATTTGGGGTTTGGGGGTGTTTGACCCCAGGATTTGTGGGGTTTTGACCCCCCCAGGTTTGCGGTAGAGGTTGAGATCAAAATAATTCCCTGAAAACAGTGGCAGGATCAGGATTGGGAACAGGATCGGCATTGGGAATGAAATAGTATTGGAGTGGGAATGGGATTGGGATTGGGATTGGGATTAGGGGCAGGATTGGGAACGGGATCAGGATTGGGAATGAAATAGGGATTGGGGATGGGTACCAGGATCAGGATTGGGAAGGGATCGCGATTGCAGATGAGATCAGGATCAGAAACGGGAATGAGATCAGGATTGGGGATGGCAATGGGATAAGGATTGGGAATGGGAGAGGGATAAGGTTTAGGATTGGGAATTGGGAACAGGACTGGAATTGGGAAAGAAAATGGGAGTGGGTTTGGGAATGGGAACAGGATCCAGAAGGGGAATCGGTTTGGGTTTGGGATTGAGAATGGGAATGGGAACACGAAAGGAAACAGGATCAGGAATGGAAAAAGGGATAGGGAATGGGAATGGGAATGGGAATGGGAATAGGGATTGGGAATGTGAAAGTGATTGGAATTGGGAAAAGGATTGAGATTGGAAATGAGATTGGAATCAGAAATGGGAACAAAATTGGGAATGGGAACAGGAATAGGATTGGGAATGGGAATGAGATAGGGATTGGTCATGAGATAGGGATTGGGAACAGGAATGGGATTAGGATTGGAATGGGAATAGGAATGGGATCAGGATCAGGACCAGGAACAGGACTGGGAACGGCATCAGGAAAGGGAACGGGAAGAAGATTGACAATAAAATCGGGAATGAGATAGGGATTGGGAATAGGATTGGGAACAGGATCGGGATGCTAAAGCTGTGACATAAATGGGTGCCTTGGCTGGGAAATCTCAAATTGGAGAACCAAAACTAGGATGGGAAGGAACAACTTTTCCATGCTGGGAACTGGAATTCCAGAGCCTGGCAGTGTGAGCCATGCAGGACCATGCAGACTGGGATCATGGGGGCTGGGATGACATGGACTGGGATCCTCCAGACTGGGACTGCACAGACTGGGACCAGATGGATCAGGGCCATGCAGACTGGGATTGTACAAACTGGGATCCCATGGACTGGGATTGTACAAACTGGGACCATATGGACCGGGATGGCTGCTCCAGAACGATGTGAACTGAGACGGTCCCGCCCCTCCCAGGGTCCCTCCCAGTCCTGCCCAGTCCCGTGTGGGGGCGCAGCCAAAACTCCCCGCAGTGAACAAGGAGGTCCCAGAGTGCTCCTGGTGTCGGTCTCTGTCCTGGTCCCGGTCTCAGGCTCAGTTTGGAGCAGTCCTGGAGCGCTCCTGGTGCTGATTCTGGTCCCGGTCTGAATCTCGATCCCGGAGCGGTGCTGGTCTCAGGCTCAGTCACGGTCCTATAGCGGTGCCAGTCTTGGTGCCGGTTTCGTTTTCAGTTTTGGTCTCAGTCTCGGAGCGGTTCCGGTCCCAGTGCTGGTACTGGTGCCAGTGTTGATCCCAGAGTGCTCCCAGTGCCAATCTCACTGTCAGACCCAGTCATGGAGCGGTGCCAGTCTCAGTTCTGGTGCCGGTGCCGCTCTCAGTCTCAGTCCTGGAGCTCTCCTGGTGCCCGTCCCAGTGTCGGTGCTGGTCTCAGTCTTGGTCCCAGCGGAAATTCAGGGCCCAGTCTCGCTGTTGGTCCCAGTCTCAGTTCCAGTTCTGGAGTGGTGCTGGTCTCAGTTCTGGTGTCGATTCTGTTCCCAGTCCTGGTCTCGGTCTCCGTTCTGATGTTGGTCTCAGTATTGATGCTGGTGCTGGTTCTGGTGTTGGTCTCGGTCTTGGTTCCAAAGATTTTAGGCCCATTTGGCTGATTTTATGCCAAAGTGGGATTTTAGACTGGATTTTAGGGCCCTTTTGGACAATGTTAGGCAAATTTGGATGATTTTAGATCACTCTTGTGTGGATTTCAGGTCCCTTTGGCTGATTTTTAGGCCAAACCTGGTGGATTTAGGCTGCATTTGAGGGCTTTTGGGTGATTTTGGGCCAACCAGGCCTCTTTAGGACTGCCCGGCCCTTTGGCCCCGCCCCTTTCCCCTCACAATTCTTGCCCTTTTCTAACCCCGCCACTTTCCCTCAGTTTCTGCCCATTTATTAGCGTCGCCCATTATACTTAGAGCCGCTGTCAATCATTAACCTCTCCTCTTTTATTCGGACCGAGCCCTTGTGTTTGCCCCGCCCTGTTCCCCTCTAAGCCCCGCCCATCTCCTGGCGCATTCACCCCGCGCATGCTCAGAACACCCAAAAGTGCTTCACCGCCATCTTTGCTGCTGGTCCCTGGCCCGGCTGCAGCTGTCCGTGAGCTGTGGTGGGGCTGGAGGGATCTATAGGGGATCTCTAGGGGACTGGCGTGGCTTTACTCCCCTGGGACGTTTCTGGGGGTCTGCAAAGATCATTGGGGGCTCTGCAGGGTCCCTAAAGGGGGTTTGGGAGGTCCATAGGGGATCTGTAGGAGCCTGGAGGGGGCTTTACCACCCTGGGGGTTTCTGGGGTTTTGTATAGGGGATTTGGGCTTGTCTGTAGGGGTTTGGGGGGCACTGGGTAGTCTATAGAGGATCTATAGGGGATCTGTCAGGGAGTGGGGGCGGCTGAGGGTGTCTATGGCAGATTTGGGCTTGTCTGTAGGGAATTTGGGGGAGTCCCTTAAGGGGGATTGGGATTTCGATAGGGGATTTGGAGGGCACTGGGTTTTCCCTAAAGGCACTCTGAGGGAATTATGGGGTCTACACCAGGAAGTTTTTTACAAATTTTGTGCCCAAACATGGGAATTTTTAGGTTTCTATTGGGAATTTTTGAAATTTTGGGGACCTCAAATGGAATTTTGGAGGATCCCATAGGGAATTTTTGTGGTCTTTATAGGCAAACTTGGGTCCAAACATGGGAAGTTTGGGTTCTCTACAGGAAATTCTTGGGATCGCCTTAGGGAATATTTGGGAATTCAGGGTCCAAATGTGGGAATTTCTGGGTGAGAATTTTGGGTGCCAAAATACAGCAGTGAGCAGCTGGCATGAAGCCCATGAGACCCAGGGCTCTGATTTTAGGGTGATTTTGGCTCCCTTGGGGGTTTCAGGCCAGTTTGGGTGTGTTTAGGTCCATTTGGGTGATTTTAGGAAAAACGAGGTGGTTCTAAGGTGATTTTAGGCCCATTTTTGTGATTTTTGGCAAAAGCAGGCACTTTCAGGGTGGATTTTACAGACATTTAGGAGATTTAAAGGTGATTATAGGCAACTTGGTGTGGGTTTTCAACCACTTTTGGCAGTTTGAGACACTTTGGTTAGATTTCAAACCCATTTGGCTGATTTCAGGCCAAAGCTGATGGGTTTTAGGCTGGATTTTAGGCCCCTTTTGGACAATATTAGGCACATTTGGATGATTTTACACCCCTTGGTGTGGATTTGAGGCCTCTCTGGCTGATTTTAGGCCAAACCTGGTGGATTGAGGCTGCATTTGGTGCCTTTTATTGGTGATTTTTGGGCAAACTGAATCCTTTTAGGACCTTTGGCCCCGCCCCTTTCCCCTCACAGTTCCCGCCCTTCCCTTGACCCATCCCCTCCCAGTTCGGGGTTTGGAACGGGGCAGGAGGAGGAGGGAGGGAGGAAGAGGCGGAGCGGCAGCAGAAGCAGGAGGGACAAGGAACGATTCAAGCGCCAGCCCGGAGCTGCCTGAACTCGCAGCCCCCGGGACCATCGCCCCCCATCCCGCAGGTGCCCGGGGAGGGGGAGCTCGCCCCAAATATCCCGGGGGGTCCCTGGGTTTGGGGATTTTTGGGGGGATGTTTGGATCTTGCCGGGCTCCAGAGGCGCAGATGGCCCTCGGGGGACATCGGGGGTCCCCGGGAGGTGTTTTTGGGGGTCCCGGTGGGTGCGGGCAGAGCCCCGGCGGGGGCCGGGGGGATGCGGGTCCCCCCGCGGTGGGGGTTGGGCTTCCCGGGCCGGGCCCTGCGAGCTCTGCCGGGGCCACGTGGGGAGCGCGCGGGAGCGGCGGGATCGGCGGGGGGACAGCGGTTTTGGGGAGCCCCGGGAGAGGCGCGGCTTCCCTGAGCGGGAGCGCAGAGAGAGGAGAGCCCCAGAAGGGCAAAGCGGGGAGCCCGAGAAGGGGAGACCCCTGGCATTGCTGGGATCCCGGCGGGGTATGCTGGGGCTGGAGGGGCGGCATGGCTGGGAAAGGGCTTCGGGGCTCCCGGTGCCGCCAGTGGCTGTTCCCAGCATGAGCCCAGTTGCTCCCTACGTGTGCTTCCAGTTTCCTTGGCAATCCCAGCATGAGCCCAGTAACTCCCAGCCATTCCCTATTCTGATGGAATTTGCCACAACATGATCCCAGTTGCTCCCAGTTCCTCCCAAGGTCATCGAGACTGAGAGAAGAAAAAAAAACTTCCAAGGACAATTTAAAATTTAGATAGTCAAGGCGTTACTTTATTATCTGGGCAGGATGTTGTGGCCAGGATGTAGCACAGAAATCTTCTCATCCACACATAACCCGTGTGTGCAGAGAGAATCATTCCATGACACTCCCTTTTTAGTAAATTTTTCAGTTCTTTTCTATAGTCATAGAAATGTATTGGGTCAGTGTTCTTTGGTCTCAAGTTGCAAACAGTCAGTTTCTAGTATTTGCTCTCCTTTAGGATTTGGATTTCTCCCCATGTGATGTTAATTGGATCTTCATTCCCTGATTTTATCAGTCTTTTCAGAGGGGATGTCTGCAGCAGAGTCTGGGGTGGATGTTCCTGGGTGGCCACTGATGTTCTGTTAATGGCCGCTGATGGCCCTTGAGCATTCCAGCTGCTTCCAGTGTGTTGGTGTGTTGATGTGTTGAGTTCATCCCACCCCACCTGGTGCAGCAATGCCCTGCAAAGAAAATTAAAAGTTTATAGGGGAAAGGCAAACAAAATATCTTGATTAAAATTACAGAAAAATTTTTAAGCAGTTATGTTTTCCAACACCACTTTGGTCCAATGTGTTTCCACTTTTCCTTGCTGCCCCTAGCACAGTTCCAGTCACTCCCAGTACTATTACAGTATGAGTCCAGTCTTTGCCAGCAGGGCCCCAGTCACTCACACTTGCCCCCAGTTGTCCCGACATGGTCTCAATTTTACACACAGCACATTCCAAGTCACTCCCAGTTAGGTCCCAGTCACCACCCCTATGGTCTCAGACACTCCCAGTATATCCCAGTTGCCCTGAACAATCTCATAGTCATTCCCAGGCACTCCACTTAGCTCAGCAAGGTTCACTTGCCCCCAGTTTTGTCCCAGTTGTCTTTGGAATAGTCCCAGTGCCTCTCAGCATTGTTTTGGGGTTTTTTTTGGATGGGGAGGGGAATGTTTGGAGAATACAGAACTCCAAAGCTGATCCCAGTCACTCCCAGTCATTCCCTAATATGATGCAGCTTCCCCTTTGCACATTCCCAGTTGCTCCCAGTTCCTCCCATTTTCATCCAGTGTGTTCCCAGCTCTCCCAGTTGCCTCCAGTATAGTCCCAGTCTCTCCCAGTATGAGGCCATGGCCCCCAAGTGCTCCCTGTCAATGCCAGCATGACCCCAGTAGCCTCCAGTATAATCCCTGTGACTCCCTGTCTCTCCCAGTATATCCCAGTCACCCCCAGCATGCTGCCAGCAACTCTCACTTCTTCCCACTTGCTTTCAGCATGATTCCAGTTGTTCACAGCCACTCCCAGTCCATCCCAGTATGATTCCAGTCACCTTCAGTGTGCTCCCAGTCTCAGCCAGCACGGACCCTGCTGCTCTCCCTGTGATCCCAGGATGATCCCAGTTGCTGCCAGCATCATTCCAGTTGTTCCCAGTTCCTCCCAGAATGGTCCCTAGAATAGCCCCAGTCTCTCTCAGCATTGTCCCACTATCTCCTAGTAGCCCCCAGTGTGGTTCCCGTGTCCCCAGTATGGTTACAGACACTCTCATTGTATCCCAGTTTGTCCAGTAAAGTTCCAGTTACCTCAGAATGATCTCAGTCTTTCCCAGTTATTCCCAGTTGTCTTCAGCCTGATCCCAATTTCTGTCAGTGTCCCATACTCCCAGTTGCTCCCAGTATGATCTCTGTTCTGGCCTCAGTTTCCTCAGCATGGTTCCAGTACCTTCCACTTGATCCCAGTAGCTCTCAATGTCTCCATATTTTCCTCCCATCATGGGCCCAGTAGCTCCCAGTAGCCCCCAGCCAGGTTCCATTCCCACCCTCTGTAATTCCAATGGCTCCCAGGATGATCCCAGTAGGACCTGTAGTTACCCCCAGTATGGTTCCAGTCATCTCCAGTATGACCCCAGTCACTCCCAGATCCTCGCAGTATTCTTCCAGTCATGCCCAGAGTGAATCCCAGTCAATCCCAGTATGGTTCCAGGCGTGACCAGCCCTTCTCCATCATTCCCAGCCTGATTGCAGTAGAATCCAAGTCATTCTCAGATATTCCCAGTTCTATTCTAATCACTCCCAGTATGATCCCAGCCATTTCCAGCAGGATCCCAGTATGACTCTGACATTGGCACAGCTTCTCCCATTATCATCCAGTGTGGTTCCAGTTGCTCCCATTTCCCCCCAGTGTGGTTTCAGTCTCTGCCAGTGCATCCCAGTTGCCACCTCCATGTTCCCAGTCCCTTCCAGATGTCCTCAGCTGCTTCCAGACTGATCCCAGTTGCTCACAGCCTCTCCCAGTCACCCTCAGTGCAGTCCCAGTTGCTGCCAGTATGATCCAGTATGACCCCAGTCGTTCTGAGCATGGTTCCAGTTGCTCCCAGTTCCTCCCAATGTGATCACAGTTCCCCCATTTGCCCCTAGCACATTCCCAGTCACTCCATAGATGATCCCAGTCCCTCTCAGCATGGTCCCAGTCATGCCCAGTTCCCCCATTATAGAGTAGTAGCTCCCACTGACTCCCAGTGTCCCTCAGCGTGGTCCCAGTTCTCCCCAGCATGGTCCTGATTTTTCCAAGTGTGGTTCCAGTCACTCCAGTAAGGTCACAGGCACTCCCAGTATATCCCAGTAGCCCTGAACATGCTCCCCAGTCACTCCCAGTGTCCCCTGGGAAGTTCCAGTTACCCCAGTACAGCCCAGTCCTTCCCAGTGGTGCCACTCCTGGGATCCCCCACCCCTCTCTGCATTCATGGATCTCCTGAGAGGAGCCCCAAGGGCTGGAAGTCGCCCCCCAGGGTTCCCAGAGAGCCCCAGTTTGGATCTGCAGCCCCCAGTTTTCCCAGTTTCCCTCTCCTTTTCCCGGGCCGGGTTCCCCCGGCCCCAGCGGGTGGGAGCAGCCGAGAGCCCCGCGCTGCCCATCCCGACCTGTCCCGGCTCCATCCCCGCTCCTCCCGCGGGCTGCGAGGGCTTCGGGAACGGGGCACCGAGGGTGTCGCTGCTGCTGGGGGAGGAGGAGGAGGGATGGGAGAGGAGGGATGAAGGAGGAGAGCGAGAAGGGATGGAAATAGGAGTGGGAGACATGGAGGAGTAGGGATGGAAGAGGAAGGACAAAGGAGGATCAGGAATAGAAGGAGGAACGAGGTCGGGCGCTCCCTGAATTCACAGGTCCCCAATCCATGGGACCATCGCCCCCGCAGGTGAACGGGGAATGGGGAGCTTGGCCCAGATATCCGAGGAGGTCCCCGGGTCGAGATTTTTCAATGGATGTTTGAAGAATGCAGAACTCCAGAGCTGAGTAGAAAATGCCCCCTGGGGGGGGGACACTGGGGGGTCCCGGTGGCGGCTGCCGGGCAGAGGCAGCCTGGAGGAGCAGAGCCCTGTGTCCCCCAGGAGCCCAAAGTGGGGAGCCCAGAGAGGGGGGAGCGCCGCCATTGGCAGGACCCTCAACAGCCTGGAGAGGGGCAGGGGGGACTCCTTGGACCCCCAGCACCCCAAAGCAGAGAATAAGGAGAGAAAGAATCCTGGGACCCCAAAATCCCCCAGCATCCCTTAATGGGGAAAGGGAAGAGGAGGGAGCTTTTCGTATTGCTGGAACTCCCAGCAGCCTGGGGAGGGCGGGCACCGCGTAGATGGGGGACCCCCAATAGAACTGTGACCCCCAGCAGCTGGGACAGGGGGGAACCCCCGAACACCAAAAGGAAGGGACCATTGCCAGGAAGTCCTGGGAGGCATTTTCAGGGCTGAATGTTGGTGTTTGGGAGGTTTTGATGGAGCCCAGATGCCCGGGGACTTCTAGAGATGGACTTGGGCAGGAGGAACCCCCAACACAACGCGCTCATCCCTTGTTTTTCCCCAAACCAGGATTTCCCATTGCCAAGCCTTGGCCCGATGGAGGAGGAGGAGGCTGCGAGGAAGATGGCCCAGGAGCCCCAGGCAGGTGAGGAGAAAACAGTGCCTTTTTCCCCCTCTGTCCTGCTCCATCTCCAAGCCCAGCACGGCCCCGGCTGCAGGACACCCCGCTGCCGACACCGACCTGCTGGGGATGCGCTGGGGGGATCTCCTTCCCCTTCCCTCTGGCACGGAGGCAAATCCCATCCTCTCCTTGTCCTTCCTCACCCAGACAAGGAGCTGAGCACGGAGAGCAGGGAGGACAAATCCCCGCAGCAGAACCTGGTGGAAGAGGCCGTTTGCAGCGGCTCCACGGCGCAGGAATCCAACGGGGAGGAAAAGCCGCGGAGATCCCGCACCAGGAGGGGCTGCAAACGCAGATCGCGGGGATCTGAGGAGGAAAGACCCAGCCTGGGCCGGGCAGGCGGCCGGAGATGGAGCCAGAGCTCGCACCTGGTGGTCCATGAGCAGCTTCGTGATGGGGAGAAGCGCCACAAGTGCTCGGAGTGTGGGATGAGCTTCAGATGGAGGTCCCTCCTGATCCGCCACCAGAGGATCCACACTGGGGAGAGGCCCTACGAGTGTGGGGAGTGTGGGAAGAGGTTTCACACCAGAGACAATCTCCTCCAGCACCAGCGCACGCACACAGACGAGAAGCCCTTCCGCTGCCCCGACTGTGGGAAGGGATTCAGACAAAACTCCCACCTCATCTCCCACCGGCGCATCCACACTGGGGAAAAGCCTCACAAGTGTGAGGAGTGTGATGAGCTCCAGCCTGATCAGGCACCAGAGGATCCACACTGGGGAGAGGCCCTACGGGTGTAAGGAGTGTGGGAAGAGATTCAGGCAGCAGAAGGGTTTGATCTATCACCAGTACATCCACACTGGGGAAAGGCCATACAAGTGTAGGGACTGTGGGAAGGGCTTCAGGCAGCATTCCAGCCTAATCTGCCACCAAAGGATCCACACAGGGGAGAGGCCCTACGAGTGTTCTAAGTGTGGGAAGAAGTTTTCCACCAGGCCTGATCTCGTTAAGCACTACCAGACACACACGGAGGAGAGGCCCTACGAGTGTCCTGACTGCGGGAAGGGCTTCAGGCAAAACTCCCATCTCATCCGCCACCGGCGCATCCACACTGGGGAGAGGCCCTACAAGTGTGAGGAGTGTGGGAAGAGCTTCTCCCAGAGCTCAACCTTGACCAGACACCAACGGAGGCACCGGTAAGGGAAGCCCTGCGAATGCCCCGAGTGCAGGAAGAGCTTCGTGCACTGCTCCACCTCCATCCCCCACTGCAGGACCCAGATTGGGCAGAGCCCTGGTGACCCACATTCCCTGGGATCCATGTTGGGAAGACACCTGCCTGATTATCCTTTTGTTTTTGCCTTCGTTTTTCTCTCTTCTCCATCTCTTTGTTTTCCAAAAGCCAAGAGGGATCAATCTCTCCCCTCAAAACCTCCCAAATCCAAATAAAAACCCTTCAATGTTGACTCAGGATGGATCAGTCATACGTTAAAATGCCTTGTTCTGCCCTCAAAACAACTGAATGCCACACAAACCTTACTGCATTCCAGAGCCACCAGGGTGAGAAGGGATTGGAAGGAGATAGGGACAAGTGGGATCCAAATTTGGAGCGGTGGGATCGGGATTGTGTGGGGCTGGCTGGGAGAGATGGATTTTTGAGTACATAACAAATTGAGAATTCCTGATTTCTGTCCCATTCTCTTTCAGTCAGTTCCAGTTCTTTTTTCAGTATCACCTTCTCAGCTGATTGTGTTTGTGTCCTCCTTTCTCTCTGCCTCTCTCTGCCTGCTCTGTTTCTCTCTCAGGGTCTCCCTTGAGCCAGGGCAGCTCCCACCAAAGACCCTGCCCTGATTCAATTCCCAGTGCAGGAGCTTCAACAGCCATGGGTGTAGTTCTGAAGGCTGGCAGTGAAATGTCCCTGTAAGATCTTTTTGCACTTGGCTTTTGGCTCCATCTGAAGAGATTTGCCTTCAAGGGCAGGAACATATTTTCCTGCCTGGGAGCTGGAATTCCAGAGCCTGACAGTGTAAGCCATGCAGGACCATGCAGGCTGAGATCACATGGAGTGGGATCCTCCAGACTGGGACTGTACAGACTGGGACCAGATGGATCAGGGCCATGCAGAGTGGGATTGTACAAACTGGGACCACATGTACTGGGATTGTACAAACTGGGATCGCATGGACCGGGATGGCTGCACCAGAACGATGCGAACCGAGGAGGTCCCACTCCACCCAGGGTCCCTCCCAGTCCTGCCCAGTCCCATGTGGGGGCGCAGCCAAAACTCCCCACAGGGAATGAGGAGGTCCCAAAGCTCTCCTGGTGTCGGTCTCCGTCTTGGTCCCGGTCTCAGTCCCAGTTTAGAGCAGTCCTGGAGCGCTCCTGGTTCTGATTCCTGTCCTGGTCTGAATCTCGATCCCAGAGCCACCCTGGCCTTGGTCTCAGTCTTGGTCATATACTGGTACCAGTCTCAGTGCCAGTGCTGGTTCTGGTTTCAGTCTCGGTCTTGGTTTTGGAATGGTTTCAGTCCCAGTGGTGGTGCTGGTGCCCTCACCAAGACCCCCACGACCCCACCCAAGACTCCAAGACTCTTCCTCAAAGTCCCTCCAGAACCCTCCCAGCCCCTCCCAAAACCTTCCAAGGACCCCCCCAGCCCCCTTCCAAAACCCAGCCCAGGACCCACCATGAGCCCTCCCGAAAGTGCCCCCATGACCCCTCTTAGGACCCTCAGACTACACCAGACCCCTCCCAAACTCCCCCACGATCCCATCCACGACCCCCCTGACCCTTTATAGGACCCCCAGCCCCTCCCAAAGCACCCCAATACCCCATCCAGACTCCCCCAAGACCTCTCCCCAATGCCCCCCTACGATCTCTCTCAGACCCCTTCCAAAAGCCCCCCAGACTCCTCCAAAACCCCTCCAAGACCCCTCTCAGAATCCCCAGACACCCCCAGGCCCCTCCCGGATGACCCCCAAACCCCTCAGACCCTCTTTTGGACCCCCAGACCCCTCCAAACCCCCCAAGGATCCCCCCAGACTCCTCCCCAAAACCCCCAGACCCATCCCCAGTCCCAAACTGGGACCCTCCAGAGCCTCCCCAGATCCCCCGAGGCTCCCAAAACCCTCCAAGGACCCCCCAGAGCCCCCAGTATCCCCCACAAATCCCCCAGACCTCAGCAAGATCCTGTCAGGACCCTCCCAAAACCTCCCCCAGGACCCCGTCTGAGACCCCCAGACCCCTCCCCAAGACCTTCCAGAGCCCTCCCAAGGTCCCTCCCCAAACTCCCCCAAACCCTCTGAGAACTCCCCCAGACCCTCCATAAGACATCCCCAGAGCTCCTCCCAGACGCCCCCCGCCCCCGCCTCCCCGCCTCGCCCCTCCCCACCTGTCCCTCGCGCCGCCTCAGCAGCTCCCGCGAGCCCCTCGTCCTCTCCCCGGCCCTGCCCTCGCTCCCTGCAGCTTCCCTCAGCCTCACCGAGCCCGGGAGGGGCTTGGGAGGGCCGCCCTCTCCATGGCCGGCCCCGGGGCAGAGGGCGCCGCTCCCGCCTGGCTTCTCATTGGCTGCAGCGAAGGGAGGCGGGTGTTGCTGAGGGAGCCGCGCTGATTGGTTGGTTCGGGGAGAGGCTACCGCTATTGGTTGAGAGGGCTCGCCATGGAGGCAGTGGCTGGAGAGCGTGAGAGAGCGGCTGTGTAGGAAGCTGAGGTGGGTCCGGGGAAATGGGGGATTTGGGGGAATCTGAGGGAATTGAGGGATCTGGGCTGCTTTTGGGGGGACTTTGGTGAGAAATGGGGTATCTGAGATGGGTCCGGGGCGGATTTGGGGCGGGTTTGAGGTAGGTATGAAGGAAATGGAGTGGTCTCAGGTGGGTCCGGGATGCATCTGGGGGAATTTGGGCGGTTTGAGGGGTTTTTGCGGGGTCTGAGGTGGATTTGGGGGAAATGGGGTGGGGGGCGGTTCTGAGGTGGACGGAACTCGGGGCTGTGAGTTGGGTCTGATGAGAAATGGGGGTTGTGGGGATTTGGGGCGGATTTGGGGGAGGTTGAAGGAAATAGGGGGTCTGAGGTGGGTTTGGGGGAATGGGGGTCTGAGGGTCTTTGGGTTGAGCTTGAGAGGGTTCGGGTGTTTTTAGGGGGTCTGAGGGGATTTTGGGGGTTGTGAGAGGAACCGGGTGGGTCTGGGGGTTTGGGGAGTCTGAGGGAGTTTGGGGGTTCTCAGGTAGGACTGGGGTAAATTTTGGGGGGTCTCAGGTGGTTCTGACGGGGTTTGGGGGGGATCTCAGGTGGGTCTGGGGTGGATTTGGAGGTCCCAGCCCCCCCTTAAAACCCCCTGTGCCCACAGAGGGTCCCGGCCATGGCGGTGCAGGAGCCCCGCCCCAACCACACCATCGACATCAACAACCTCAACGAGGAGATCAAGAGGACGGTGAGGGAGGGCTGGGGGGCTGTCCCCACTGTCACCTGTCCTTGTCCCTGTCCAGACTGTCACCTGTCTGTGTGTCCCCACTGTCACCTGTCCTTGTCACTGTCCCCAGAGCTGTCCCTGTGCCCTCACCTTGTCCCTATCGTTTCCTTGTCCGTGCCATTGTCCCGTGTATCCCCAGAGCCAAAGCAGTCCCTGTCCCCATTGTCCTCATGGTCACCTGTCCCCACTGTCACCTGTTCCCATGGTGACCGTGCTGTCCCTGTGTGTCCCCAGAGCTGAACAAGTCCCTTTGTGTTCTCAGTGTTGCCTCTCCCCCTTGTCACCTGTCCCCACTGTCCCTGTGCTGTCCCCACTGTCCCTGTGCTGTCCCCAATGTCACCGTGCTGTCCCTGTCCCCCCAGAGCTGAAGAAGTCCCTCTGTGCCATTTTCTCCCACTTTGGGCAGATTTTGGACATTTTGGGCTGGCGCAGTCTCCGCATGCGGGGCCAGGCCTTCGTCATGCTCGAGGAGATGAGCAGTGCCAGCACCGGCCTGCGCTCCATGCAGGGCTTCCCCTTCTACGGCAAACCCATGGTGAGACAGAACCTGGGGCAAAATACCGGGGCTTGGGGAAAAAACCCAAGTCTGGGGAAAACCCCTGGAATTCTGGGAAAAAGCCTGAAATCCTGATTAAAAGAAAAACCTAAAATCCCCTGGGATCACTCTCAAATTAAACTGGGAATAATCCCAAAGCTTCTCCTTCTACAGGAAGGCCATGGTGAGACACAAATTTGGGAGAAAATACCAAGATTTGGGGAAAGAATCTGAACCTTTGTAGAAAAATCTTGAAATTCTGGGAAAATCCTGATTTCCTGGGAAAAAACAAAAATGCAGCTTCAAATATTCCTAAAATCCATCCTGGAACCTCCCAGAGCTTCGCCTTCTATGACAAACCTGTGGTCAGAGCCAAATCCTTCAGGAAAATACCTGAATTTTGGGAAAATTCTGAAATTCTGGGAAAAAACCCCTAAATTCTGGGAAAAACAAGAACTCAGTATCAGATGTCCCCAAAATCCCCCAAAAATCCCCTAATCCGACCAGGAATGCTCCAAAATCCAACCAGGAGCTGCCCCAAAGCTTCCTTTGATAGAAGCAACTCATGGTGGGAGCAAAATCCTGGGGAAAATCCCCTGAAATTCTGGGGAAAATCCCCTGAAATTCTGGGAAGAAATCTGAACTCCAGCCAGGGATTCCCAAAGGTTTCCCTTCTATGCCAAGCCCACAATGAAACCTCAAATTCAACCTGGAACCCCCAAAATCTGTTGGAAACCCCCAAATCCCTCTGGGAACTCCTCTATAATCTCTCTGAATTCCCCCTAAATTCCTCAGAAACTCCCAAATCCTCCCCAAATCTCTCGGAATTCCCTCAAATCCCTCAGAAACCCCAAAATTTCCCAGAAATCCCTCAGAAAACCCCCAGATCCCTGCTGGAAATGCCCCAAATCACCTCCAAATCCTTTAGAATCCCCAAAATCCCTCCTGGAACTCCCCCAAATCCTCAGAAACCCCCAAATCCATCTGGAACCTCCCAAAATCCTTTGGAAGCCCCAAAATCCCTCCTGGAAGTCCCCTAATCCCTCAGAAATCCCTCAGAAACCCCCAAAATCCTCTTGAACTCCCACCAAATCGCCCCCAAACCCTCAGAAACCCCAAAATGTGGGAGGTGCCGTTGCAGAGGATCCAGTTCACCAAGAGGGACTCGGACATCGCAGCCAAGATGAAGGGAACGTTCGTGGGCTGGGACGGGACAAGGGGGCATAGGGAACAGTGCCTGTGAGTTATTGGGGTCAGCTGTGGGGTCAGTTTGGGGTCAGTTCTGTGGGGTTTGGGGTCAGTTCTGGGATTGGGATCAGGATCAGCAGCACAAACGGGACAAGCGCAAGGCCAAGGGCGGACGCACCGGCCCCAAAAGGAACGGGCACAGGGGCACAGGGAGCTGTGCCTGTGAGTTATGGGGTCACTGAAGAGATTTGGGGTTATGGGATTTGGGGTCACTTACGGGATTTGGGGTCATTTATGGGATTTGGGATCGGATAATTTGGGGTTCTGTCTATGCCTTTGCATAACTTGGGGTTGTTTTTGGGGTAATTTGGGGTTCTCTGTGCTTTGGGGGTAACTTTGGGCTGTTTTGGGATAATTTGGGGTTCTCTGTGCTTTGGGGTAATTTTGGGCTGGTTTTGGGGTCTCTGCTCAGGGGTTGCCGCTATGCAGCTGCCCCAGATGCTGCCACACCTGGGGGAGCCGCCCTACATCCCCCCGGGCATGATCCCAGCCTGGGAATGGCCCCAAACCCTGGAATGGTTCCCATGCCAACCCCACAGCCTGGGGAGTGACCCCCATAACCTGAGTTATAGGGGATTTGTGGGGTTAATGGGGCATTGATGGGGTTAATGGGGTCACATCCACCCCAGGCATGATCCCAGCCTGAATGGCCCCCAAATGGAATATGCCACCCCACAGCTTGTGAGTGATCCTATAACCTGAGTTATGGGGGATTTATAGGGTTAATGTGGGATTGATGAGGAATTGATGGGGTTAATGGGGTCACATGATCCCACCCCAGGAATGGCCCCATCCCCAGGGAATTTGGAGTTTTTGGCAGATTTTTGGGGACTTTAGTGAGATTTTGGGGCGATGTTTTGGTGTGTATCCAGTGTGACTTTGGGCTGGTTTGGGGCTGATTTTGGCTGCTTTTGGGGTGATTTTGGCTGATTTCTGGCTAATTTTGCTGATTTGGGGATGATTTGGGGCTGATTTTGGCTGATTATGGGGCTGATTTGGGCTGCCTTTTGCTGATTTTTGGCTGATTCTGGCTGCTTTTTGCTGATTTGGGGCTGATTTTTGGCTGATTTTGAGCGGATTTTGTCTGTTTTGGGGCTGATCTTTGCTGATTTTTGCTGATTTTGTCTGATTTTGGGTTGTTTCCCCGTTCCCGCAGCTGTCGGAGAACCCCCCGAACCACATCCTGTTCCTGACCAAGCTCCCCGAGGAGAGCAAGGAGCTGATGCTGTCCATGCTCTTCCAGCAGTGAGAGCCGGGAATCGGGAATTCAGGGAATTCGGGGGCTAAGGGAGCTCAGAGTGGGAGGGAGGAATTTTGGGGAAATATCAGGATTTTGGGAGAGAATTTCAGGATTTTGGGGTGGTTTCTGGATTTTTGGAGGAATGTTTCTGGATTGAGGGTGGGGAATTTCTGGATTTTTGGGGCAACATTCTGAATTTTTGGGGGAACATTCCCAGGTTTTTGGAGGAACATCCCCAAACTTTTGGAGGGAACATTGCTGGGTTTTTAGGGGGAACGTTTTGAATTTTTAGGGAACACTTCTGAATTTTTGAGGGGACATTCCCAGGTTTGGGGGACCATTCCTGAATTTTTGGGGGACATTGCCAGGTTTTTGAGGGAACATTTCTGAATTTTTGAGGGAACATTCCTGAATTTTTTGAGGGCCATTCCCAGGTGTTTTGGGGTACCATTCCTGAATTTTTTGGGGTACCATTCCTGGGGTTTTTGAGGGAACATTCCTGAATTTTGGGGGACCATTCCCAGGATTTTGGGGTGCCATTCCTGAATTTTTTGGGGTAGCATTCCCAGATGTTTTGGGGTCCCATTCCTGTTTTTTTGGGGGAACATTCCTGGGGTTTTTGAGGGAACATTTCTGAATTTTGAGAACATTTCTAAATTTTTGAGGGAGCATTCTTGAATTTTTTCAGGAATTCCCCAGGTCTTTTGGGGACCATTCACTGGTTTTTGTCAGACCATTCCCGAATTTTTGGGGTACCGCTCCCAGGTTTTTGTGGTACCATTCCCAGATATTTTGGGGACCATTCCCAAATTTTTGTGGTACCATATTTGGGTTTTTTGGGGTACCATTCCCAGGTTTTTGGAGACCATTCCGGGTTTTTGAGGGTACTATTCCTGAATTTTTGTGGTGCCATACCTGGGTTTTTTGTGCAACCATTCCCAGGTGTTTTTGGGGTATTATTCCCATGTTTTTGGGGACCATTCCCAGGTTTTTTGAGACCATTCCCGGGTTTTTTAGGGTACCATTCCCAGGTTTTTGTGGCAGCAATCCTGGGTTTTTGGGGTGCCATTCCCGAATTTTTCGGGTACCATTCCCAGATTTTTTGGGGACCATTCCCAAACTTTTGTGGTACCATATCCGGGTTTTTTGGGCTACCATTCCCAGATTGTTGTGGGACCATTCCCAGGTTTTTTGGGGTATCATTCCCAGGTTTTTGGGGACCATTCTAGGTTTTTTTGCAGTACCATTCCCAGGTTTTTGGGGTACCATTCAAGAATTTTTGTGGTAACATACGTGTTTTTTGTGTATCATTCCCAGGTGTTTTGGGTACCATTCCCAGGTTTTTGGGACCATTCCCGGTTTTTGGGCTGTCCCTGACCCCGTTCCCCGTGCCAGGTTCCCGGGGTTCAAGGAGCTGCGCCTGGTGCCCGGCGCCACGACATCGCCCTTGGTGGAGTTGGACACCGAGGTGCAGGCGGGCGCCGCCCATGAGCCCCTGCAGGGCTCCAAGATCACCCAGAGCAACGCCACAAAGATCTCCTTCACCAAAAGTGACTCCAAAACCTGCCCAAACACCCCCAAAGCCGAAAAACCTGCCTGGATACCCCAAAATTCCTGAGAAACGCCTCAAAATCCCAGAGCAATGCCCCAAAATTCCAGAGAAATGCCTGAAACCACCCCCAATACCCAAAACTACCCTAAAACACCCCAAAAATCCAGAGAAATGTCTCAAAACCGCCCCTCAATACCCCAAAACTGCCCTGAAACACCCCAAATCTCTTCAGGCTGCCCCAAAATCAACTAGAAACACCCCAAAATCCCATAGAAACACCCTAAAATCCCTCCAAACCACCCCAAAATGCCTCAAAGCTGCCCCCAAATATTCCAAAATTGCTCAAAACCAGCCCCAAACCACCAAAAATCCCAGAAAACTGCCCCAGAAATGGTCCTGACCCTGCCCCAAACCTCCCAGCTGCCCCCACTCCCCAGGTAAGTTCAGCTCGGACCAAATCCTCCCTTTTTTATCCCAAATCTTTTTTTTAATCTTAAATCCTCCTTTTTCAACCCCAAAATCCTTCTTTCTTCACCCCAAATGTCCTTTTCAAACCCTAAATTCTCTTTTCCCAGCTTCAAATCTCCTTTTCACATCCCCAAAATTTCTTTCAGCATCCCCAAAATCTCCTTTTTCCACCCCAAATCCTGTTTTTCCACCCCAAATCCTTTCCTGTCCACCCAAAATCCCCTTTTCCCACCCAAAATCTCTTTTTCCATCCCAAATTCCCTTTTCCCATCGAAATCCTGCCTTCAAATCCTCAATCCCCACTCTAAACCCTTTCTTTCCTCCCCCAAATCTCCTTTTCCATCCCAAAATCTCATTTTTATATCCCAATTTCTTCCCCTTTTACCCCAAAATCTCCTTTTCCCACCGCAAATTCACTTTTAGTGTTCCCCAGGGTTTTTGAGTTTCCCCAGGGGTTTTGGGGGTTTTTCCCACCCCCAGCATTGTACCCAGGGTGTCTCTGCAGACATTGCATCTGAACCTGCCCCCACCCCAAATCAATCCCAAACTCAACCCCAAATAAACCCCAAATGACCCCTGCTGTGCCCCCCAGGGTGGAGTGGTTTTGGAGGGGAGTTTGGGGTCACGTGGGTTTGACCCCAAAGTTTGGGGATGGGGAGGTTTGATCCTAAAGTTTGGGGGGGTTGACACCCCAGGGTTTGGGATGTGGGGGTTTGACCCCAGAATTTTGGGATCGGGGGGGTTGGACACCCCAAATATTTCAAACCCCAGAGTTTGGGATTCGGGGGGGGTTTGACACCTCAAGGTTTGGAGTCTGAGGGGTTTGATCCTAAAATTTGGTGTCGAGGGTGTTTTACATCTCTGGATTTGGGGTTTGGGGGGTAGGTCCTAAAGATTGGGATTTGGGGGGTTGGACACCAAATTATGGGGATTTGGGGGGTTTAACCCCAGAGTTTGAGAACTGAGGGGGGGGTGGGCGATTTTAAAATTTTAGATTTGAGGGGATTGACACCCCAGGGTTTGGGTTTTGGGGAGTATTGACCCCAGAATTTGGGGATCAGGGGGGTTTAACCCCAAATTGTGGGATCAGAGGGGTTGGACACCCCAAATATTTCAAACCCCAGTGTTAGGGGATTGGGGGTTTTGATCCCAAATTTGGGGTTTGGGGAGGTTGGACCCCCATGATCCCAGTCTGCATGGTCCTGCATGGCTCACACTGTCAGGCTCTGGAATTCCAGTTCCCAGGCAGGAAAAGATGTTCCTGCCCTTGAAGGCAAAGCTCTTCAGAAGGGGCCAAAAGCCAAGTGCAGCAAGATCTTACAGGGACATTTCACTGCCAGCCTTCACAACTTCACCCATGGCTGTTGCAGCTCCTGCACTGGGAATTGAATCAGGGCAGGGTCTTTGGTGGGAGCTGCCCTGGGTCAAGGGAGACCCTGAGAGAGAAACAGAGCAGGCAGAGAGAGGCAGGAGAGAAAGGAGGACACAAACACAATCAGCTGAGAAGGTGCCACTGAAAACAGACCTGGAACTGACTGAAAGAGAATGGGACAGAAATCAGGAATTGTCAAAGTTTTATTTACTATCAAATCCATCCCCCAGGAACATCCACACAATCCGTCCACCGCTCCAAATTTGGATCCCACTTGTTCCAGTCTCCTTCCAACCCCTTCTCACCCTGGAGGCTCTGGAATCCAGTAAGGTTGTGTCGGGATTGAGTTGTTTTAGGAGAACAAGGCACTTTGAAGTTGGATTGACCTTTTGAGTCAAAATTGAGGTGTTTTACTTGGATTTTGGGAGGTTTTGAGGTGACAGATCGTCCCCTTGGCTTTTGGAGCACAAAGAGATGGAGAAGAGGAGAAAAACAAAGGCCAAAACAAAAGGATAACCAGGCAGGTGTCTTCCCAACATGGATCCCCAGGGAATGTGGGTCACCAGGGCTCTGCCAATCGTGGGTCCTGCAGTGGGGATGGAGTTGGAGCAGCGCACGAAGCTCTTCCCACACTCAGGGCACTCGCAGGGCTTCCCTTACCGGTGCCTCCGTTGGTGTTTGGTCAAGGTTGAGCTCTGGGAGAAGCTCTTCCCACACTCCTCACACTCGTAGGGCCTCTCCCCAGTGTGGATGCGCGGTGGGTGATGAGGTTGGACTTCTGCCTGAAGCCCTTCCGCAGTCAGGACACTCGTAGGGCCTCTCCTCTGTGTGTGTCTGGTAGTGCTTGACGAGATTAGAGCTGGTGGAAACCTCTTCCCACACTTAGAACACTCGTAGGGCCTCTCCCCAGTGTGGATCCTTTGGTGAACGATTAGGGCTGTAACGGTGCCTGAAGCTCTTCCCACAGTCCCCACAGGGCTGAAGCTCTTCCCACACTCCTCACACTTGTGGGGCTTTTCCCCAGTGTGGATGCGCCCGGTGGGAGATGAGGTGGGAGTTTGTCTGAATCCCTTCCCGCAGTCAGGGGCAGCGGAAGGGCTTCTCGTCTGTGTGCGTGCGCTGGTGCTGAGGAGATTGCCTCTGGTGTGAAACCTCTTCCCACACTCCCCACACTCGTAGGGCCTCTCCCCAGTGTGGATCCTCTGGTGGGGATCAGGCTGACCTCCATCTGAAGCTCATCCCACACTCCGAGCACTTGTGGCGCTTCTCCCCATCATGAAGCTGCTCATGGACCACCAGGTGCGAGCTCTGGCTCCATCTCCGGCCGCCTGCCCGGCCCAGGCTGGTCTTTCCTCCTCAGATCCCCGCGATCTGCGTTTGCAGCCCTCCTGGTGCGGGATCTCCGCGGCTTTTCCTCCCCGTTGGATTCCTGCGCCGTGGAGCCGCTGCAAACGGCCTCTTCCACCAGGTTCTGCTGCGGGGATTTGTCCTCCCTGCTCTCGTGCTCAGCTCCTTGTCTGGGGCGAGGAAGGACAAGGAGAGGATGGGATTTGCCTCCGTGCCAGAGGGAAGGGAAGGAGATCCCCCAGCGTCCCCCGGCAGGTCGGTGTCACAGCGGGGTGTCCTGCAGCCGGGGCCGTGCTGGGCTGGGAGATGGAGCAGGACAGGGAAAGGGCACTGACTTCCTCCTCACCTGCCTGGGGCTCCTGGGCCATCTTCTCTTCCTGCAGCCTCCTCCTCCTCCACCAGGCCAAGGTTTGGGAAATCCTGGTTTGGGGAAAACAAGGGATGAGCGCGTTGTGTTGGGGTTCCTCCTGCCCAAGTCCATCTCTAGAAGTCCCCGGGCATCTGGGGCTCCATCAAAACCTCCCAAACACCAACACTCAGCCCTGAAAATGCCTCCCAGGAGTTCCTGGCAATGGTCCTCCCTTTGGTGTTTGGGGAGTTCCCCTGTCCCAGCTGCTGGGGGTCACGCTTCTATTGGGGGTCCCCATCTACTCGGTGCCCGCCCTCCCCAGGCTGCTGGGAGTCCCAGCAATCCAAAAGCTCCCCTCTTCCCTCTCCCCATTTAGGGGATGCTGGGGGATTTTGGGGTCCCCGGGGTCCATTCTCCCTTATTCTCTGCTTTGGGGTGCTGGGGGTCCAAGGAGTCCCCCTGCCCTCTCCAGGCTGTTGAGGGTCCCGCCAATGGCGCTCCCCCTCTCTGGGGCTCCCCACTTTGGGGCTCCTGGGGGACACAGGGCTCTGCTCCTCCAGGCTGCCTCTGCCGGCAGCTGCCACCGGGACCCCCAGTGTCCCCCAGGGGCATTTCGATCAGCTTTGGAGTTCTGCATTCTCCAAACATTCCCTTCACTAAAAAATAAAACAAACCATGCTGAGAGGCACTGGGACTATCCCAGGGCAACTGGGGATAAAACTGGGGCAAGTGAACCACGCTGAGGTAACTGGGAGTGCCTGGGAATGACTGTGAGATTGCTCAGGGCAACTGGGATATACTGGGAGTGTCTGAGACCATAGGGGTGGTGACTGGGACCTCAGTGGGAGCGACTGGGAATCTGCTGGGGGGAAAACTGGGACCATGCTGGGGCAACTGGGGTCAAGTCTGAGTGAGTGGGGCCCTGCTGGCAGAGACTGGACTCATACTGGACTCATACTGGGATAGTACTGGGAGTGACTGGGACTGTGCTAGGGGCAGCTGGGAGAACTGGGAACACACTGGACCAACGTGGAGTTGGAAAACGTATCACTTAAAAAAAATTTCTGTAATTTTAATCAAGGGGCTTTGTTTGCATTTGCTCTAAAAAAGACTTCTAATTTTCATTCCAGGGCATTGCTGCACCAGGTGGGATGGGATTAACTCAACACATCAACTCACTGGAAGCAGCTGGAATGCTCAAGGGCCATCAGCGGCCATTAACAGAACATCAGTGGCCACCCAGGAACATCCACTCCAGACCTGTGCCTCTGGCAAATTGCAGACACCTCCTCTGATAAGATTGATAAAATCATGGAATGAAGAACTAATTAACATCAGAAGGGGAGAAACCTGAATCTAAAAGGAGACCAAAAATTAGGAACTGAGTGTTTGCAACTTGAGACCAAAGAACACTGACCCAATTCATTTCTATGACTGTATAAAAGAACTGAAAAATTTCCTAGAAACAGAGTGTCATGGAATGATTCTCTCTGCAGACATGGGTTATATGTGGATGAGAAGATTTCTGTGCTACATCCTGGCCACAACATCCTGCCCCGATAATAAAGTAACACCTTGACTCTCTAAATTTTAAATTGTTGTTGGATGTTTTTTGTTTTTTCTCTCAGTTTCGGTGACCTTGGGAGGAACTAGGAGCAACTGGTACCATGCAGAGGCATTCTATCATAATAGGGAATGGCTGGGAGTGACCAGGATCATGCTGGGAGTGCCGAGGAAACTGGAAGCACACGCAGGGAGCTACTGGGCTCATGCTGGGAGCAGCCACTGGCGGCACCGGGAGCCCCGAAGCCCTTTCCCGGCCATGCCGCCCCTCCAGCCCCAGCACCCCCGCCGGGGTCCCGGCAATGCCAGGGGTCCCCCTCTCGGGCTCCCCGCTTTGCCCTTCTGGGGCTCTCCTCTCTCTGCGCTCCCCGCTCAGGGGACAGCGCCTCTCCGGGGCTCCCCAAAACCGCTGTCCCCCGCCCGATCCCGCCGCTCCCGCGCTCCCCACGTGGCCCCGGCAGAGCTCGCAGGGCCCGGCCGGGAAGCCAACCCCCACCGCGGGGGACCCGCATCCCCCGCCCCCCGCCGGGGGCTCTGCCCGCACCACCGGGACCCCCAAAAACACCTCCGGGGACCCCCGATGTCCCCCAAGGGCCATCTGCGCCTCTGGAGCCCGGCAACATCCAAACATCCCCCATAAATCCCCAAACCCAGGGACTCCCCCTGGGATATTTGGGGTGAGCTCCCCCTCGGGGCACCTGCGGGATGGGGGCTGATGGTCCCGGGGAGCTCGCGAGTTCAGGCAGCTCGGGCTGGCGCTCAAATCGTTCCTTGTCCCCTCCTGCTTCTGCTGCGCTCCGCTCTTCCTCCCTCCCCCTCCTCCTCCTGCCCCCGATCTGAACCCCGAACTGGGAGGGATGGGTCAAGGAAGGGCAGAACTGTGAGGAAAGGGGCAGAACTGAGGGCCAAAGGGCCAGGTAGTCCTAAAGGGGCCTGGTTTGGCCTAAAATCACCAAAAATGGCCTCAAATGCAGCCTAAATCCACCAGGTTTGGCCTAAAAATCAGCCAAGGGACCTCAAATCCACAAAATTGTGATCTGAAATCATCCAAATTTGCCTAACATTGTCCAAAAGGGCCCTAAAATCCAGTCTAAAATCCCACTTTGGCATAAAATCAGCCAAATGGGCCTAAAATCTTTGGAACCAAGACTGAGACCAACACCAGAACCAGCACCAGCATCAATACTGAGACCGACATCAGAAGGAGACCAGGACTGAGACCAGGACTGGGAACAGAACTGACACCAGAACTGAGACCAGCACCACTCCAGAACTGGAACTGAGACTGGGACCAAGACGAGACTGGCCCTGAATTTCTGCTGGGACCAAGACTGAGACCAGCACCGACACTGGGACGGGCACCAGGAGAGCTCCAGGACTGAGACTGAGAGCGGCACCGGCACCAGAACTGAGACTGGCACCGCTCCATGACTGGGTCTGAGAGTGAGATTGGCACTGGGAGCACTCTGGGATCAACACTGGCACCAGTACCAGCACTGGGACCGGAACCGCTCGAGACTGAGACCAAAACTGAAAACGAAACCGGCACCAAGACTGGCACCGCTATAGGACCGTGACTGGGCCTGAGACCAGCACGCTCGGGATCGAGATTCAGACCGGGACCAGAATCAGCACCAGGAGCGCTCCAGGACTGCTCCAAACTGAGACTGAGACCGGGACCAGGACAGAGACCGACACCAGGAGCGCTCTGGGACCTCCTTGTTCACTGCGGGGAGTTTTGGCTGCGCCCCACACGGGACTGGGCAGGACTGGGAGGGACCCTGGGAGGGCGGGACCGTCTCAGTTCACATCGTTCTGGAGCAGCCATCCCGGTCCATATGGTCCCAGTTTGTACAATCCCAGTCCATGGGATCCCAGTTTGTACAATCCCAGTCTGCATGGCCCTGATCCATCTGGTCCCCAGTCTGTGCAGTCCCAGTCTGGAGGATCCCAGTCCATGTGATCCCAGCCCCCATGATCCCAGTCTGCATGGTCCTGCATGGCTCACACTGCCAGGGTCTGGAATTCCAGTTCCCAGCCAGGAAAAGTTGTTCCTGCCCATCCTAATTTTGCTTCTCCAGTTTGAGGTTTCCTGGCCAAGGCACCCATTTACATCACAGCTTTAGCATCCCGATCCTGTTCCCATTCCTATTCCAAATCCCTATCTCATTGCCGTTTTTATTCTCAATCTTCTTCCCGTTCCCCTTCCTGATGCCTTTCCCAGTCCTGTTCCTGGTCCTCATCCCGATCTCATTCCTATTCACGTTCCAATCCTAATCCCATTCCTGTTCCCATTCCCGATCTCGTTCCCATTTCTGATTCCGATCTCATTTCCAATCTCGATCCCTTTCCCAATTCCAATCCCGTTCCCATTCCCAATCCCTCTTTCATTCCCATTCCCAATCCTGATCCCATTGCCTTTCCCAGTTCCAATCCCGTTCCCATTCCCTTTCCCAATCCTGTTCTCAATCCCCAATCCTAATCCTTGTCCCATTTTCAATCCTGATCTCATTCCCGTTTCTGATCCCTCATTCCTAGTCTTCTTCCTATTCCCAATCCCTAACCTGTTCCCAATCCCAAACCCGTTCCCGCTCTCATTCCCAATCTCATCCCTGTTTCTGATCTCAATCTCATTTGCCATCTCGATCCCTTTTCCCAATCCTAATCACGTTCTCATTCCCAATCCCTATTTAATTCCCAGTCCTGATCCTGTTCCCAATCCCGATCCTGCCGCTGTTTTCAGGGAATCATTTTGATCTCAACCTCTACCCCAAACCTGGGGGGGTCAAAACCCCCCAAATCCTGGGGTCAAACTTCCCAACCCCCAAATTTGGGATCAAAACCCCCAATCCCCAAATGTTGGGGTTTGAAATATTTGGGGTGTCCAACACCTCTGATCCCCAAAGTCTGGGATCAAAATCCCCCAAACCCAAACCCTGGGGTGTCAGTACACCCAAATCTCAAATTTTAGGATCGCTAACCCCCTCTCAGTTCTCAAACTCTGGGGTTGAACCCCCCAAATCCCCATAATTTGGTGTCCAACCCCTCCAAATCCCAAACTTTGGGACCAATCCCCCAAACCCCAAATCCTGAGGTGTAAAACACCCTTGACCCCAAAGTTTAGGATCAAACCCCCTCAGACTCCAAACCTTGAGGTGTCAAACCCCCCCAATTCCCAAACTCTGGGGTTTGAAATATTTGGGGTGTCCAACCCCCGATCCCAAAATTCTGGGGTCAAACCCCTGATCCCAAACCCTGGGGTGTCAAACCCCCCAAACTTTAGGATCAAACCTCCCCCATCCCCAAACTTTGGGGTCAAACCCACCTGACCCCAAACTCCCCTCCAAAACCACTCCACCCTGGGGGGCACAGCAGGGGTCATTTGGGGTTTATTTGGGGTTGGTTTGGGATTGATTTGGGGTGGGGGCAGGTCCAGATGCAATGTCTGCAGAGAGACCCTGGGTACAATGCTGGGGGTGGGAAAAACCCCAAAAACCCCTGGGGAACCCTAAAAAGTGAATTTGCGGTGGGAAAAGGAGATTTTGGGGTAAAAGGGGAAGAAATTGGGATATAAAAATGAGATTTTGGGATGGAAAAGGAGATTTCGGGAGCAAAAATCTTTAGAGTAGGGTTGGAGGATTTGATGTCAGGATTTTGGGTGGGAAAGGGGGATTTGGGATTGAAAAAGGAGATTCTGGGTGGGAAAATAGAATTTTGGGGTGGGAAAAGGGGATTTTGGGGTGGACAGGAAAGGATTTGGGGTAAAAATGGGAATTTTGGGGTGGGAAAAGGATTTTGGGGATAAAAGATTTGGGGTGTGAAAGAATTTGAGCTGGGAAAAAGAGAATTTGGGGTCTGAAAAGGACATTTGGGGTGCACAAAGAAGGATTTTGGGGTTGGAAAAAGAGGATTTGAGTTTAAAAAACAGATTTGGGATAAAAAGGAGGATTTGGTCCGAGCTGAACTTACCTGGGGAGTGGGGGCAGCTGGGAGGTTTGGGGCAGGGTCAGGACCATTTCTGGGGGCAGTTTTCTGGGATTTTTGGTGTTTGGGGCTGGTTTGAGCAATTTTGGAATATTTGGGGGCAGCTTTGAGGGATTTTGGGGGTGGTTTGGAGGGATTTTAGGGTGTTTCCATGGGGATTTTGGGGTGTTTCTAGTTGATTTTGGGGCAGCCTGAAGGGACTTGGGGTGTTTTGGGGCAGTTTTGGGGTATTGAGGGGCGGTTTTGAGGCGTTTCTCTGGAATTTTGGGGTATTCCAGGCCCATTTTTCGGGGTTTGGGGGTGTTTCAGGTGGGTTTGGGGTCACTTTTGGCGAAGGAGATCTTCATGGCGTTGCTCTGGGATTTTGGGGTGTTTTGGGGTACTCAGGGGCAGTTTTGAGGCGTGTCTCAGGGATTTTGGGGCGTTGCTCTGGGGATTTGGGGTGTTTTGGGGCAGTTTTGCCAAAGCCTCCCCAAACGCACCTCAGACCCTCAATTCCCTCAGACCCCCAAATCGCCCCAAATCCATTCGGGACCACTTCACACCTCACTTCCCTCAGACCCCCAACTTCCCCATGTCCCCGGCTCCACCTCAGATACCCCAATTCCCCCAAAGCTTCCCCAGACCCTCAGTTCCCTCAGAGACCCCCAAAGCACCTCATTTCCCCGGCCCCACCTCGGACCCTCAATTCCCACAGAGCCCCCACATCCATTCCAGACCCACCTCAGACCCCTCAATTCCTCAGACCCCTAAATCCCCCATTTCCCAAAGCCTCCCAAAAGCACCTCAGACTCCTCAATTCCCTCAGATTCCCCAAATCCCCCATTTCCCCGGCCCTACCTCAGGTTCCTACACAGCCGATCTCCCGTCACGCTCTGTCCGCCAGCATGGGGCCCTCCCAGCCAATAGCGGCGCCTCTCCCCGAGCCAACCAATCAGCGCGGCTCCCTCAGCAACACCCGCCTCCAGCGCGGGGTTCCTGGGGAGGTCCCAGGGTTGGTTTGGGGTTCCTGGGGGTCCCAGCCCACCCTGACCGGGCTCTGGGGGTTTTGGGGAGGGATCCCCCATCAGTTTGGGAGGGTCTCCCACGGTGCCCCCTCCCAAAAAGTCTCGAGGGTCCCTGGAAGTGGCTCCTGTTCCACCGGCCCGTGCCCCCTGATCCAGGACGGGCCCCAGTGAGTCTGGGGGCTTCGGGGGGCTGGGGGCGGTTTGGGGGTTCTGGAGGGGTTTTGGGGAGTCTGGGGGATCTGGGGGCTCTGCAGAAACCCTAAAATCCCCCAAAACCCCTGAAATCCCTAAATCCCCAAATCCTCCCAAATCTCCCCAAACCCCCAAATCTCCCCAAATTCCCCCAAAACCCCCAAAGATCTCCCAAAATCCCTCAAAATCCCCTGAAAACCCCAAAATCTCCCTAAATTGCCCCAAAACCCCCAAAATCCCTCCAACCCCTCAAAATCCCCTTGAAATCCCCCAAAGTCCCCGAAATTCCCCAAATCTTCCCAAAATCTCCCAAAATCACCAAAATCCACCCAAGAATTCCTGAAATCCCCCAAAATCCCCAAAATCCTCCCCAATCCCCTGAAATCTCCCAAAATCCCCCAAAACTCCCCAAAATCCCCCAGGACACCCCAAAACCCCCAAATTCTCCCCAAACCTCTCAAAATCCCCCAAAATTTTCCTAAAACGCCCTCAAAATCCCCTCACACCCCAAAATCCACCCCAGACACCCCAAATCCCCCAAAACTCTCCAAAAATCCCCTTGGACACGCCAAAATCCACAAATTCTCCCTAAAACCCCGTCAAAATCCCCAAAATTTTCCTAGCCTCCCCAAATCCCCAAAATCCCTCAAAATCCCCCAAAATCCCTCAAAATCTCTAACCTCCCAAAATCCCCCAGACACCCCAAATCCCCTTGGGACACCCCAAAATTCTCCCAAAACCCCTCAAAATCTCCCCAAATTTTCCAAAATCCCCCAAAATCCCCCAAAATTCCCTGAAATCCCCCAAGATCCCCCGAAATCCCCAAGATCTCCTGAAAGCCCCCAAGATCTCCCTAAAATTCCCCAAATCTCCCCAAAGTCCCCCAAAGCCCCCAGCCCCCTGGGCACATCTCCCCGTGGGGCTGCAGCCCCTGGCCCATGCCGTGTCCAGCAGAGCCCCCAGACCCAATTGGGGCCGGGGGTCCCAGCAGAGCCCGGCCATGGCCAGGGCCACCAGCCCACACCTGGGGGTGGGGGGATTTTGGGGGGTTTGAGGGAGGATTTTAGGGAGCAGATTTAAGGGGATTTCAGGGAATTCTGAGGGATTTTGGTGATTTTAGGGAGATTTTGGGGGATTTCAGGGGATTTCAGGGGATTTCAGGGATTTCAGGGAATTTCTGGGGGCATTTTGGGGGATTTTAGAGCATTTTGGGGAATTCTTAGGAGATTTCAGGGGATTTTGGGGGGGGATTTTGAGAGGAATTTTGAGGGAGATTTTGAGGGAGATTTTAGGAGATTTCAGAGGGATTTTGGGGAGATTTTGAGGGGATTTTGGAGGGATTTTGGGGAGATTTTGTAGGGAGATTTCAGAGGGATTTTTAGGGGGATTTTAGGGGATTTTAGGAGGGATTTTGAGGGGATTTTGAGGGAGGATTTTGGGGGATTTTGGGGAATTTTAGGAGATTTCAGGGGATTTTGGGAGGATTTGGGGGATTTTTGGGGGTTTGGGGAATTTTGGGGAGAATTTTGGGGGATTCCGAGATTTCAGGGAATTCCTGGGTGGATTTGGGGGATGTTGGGGGTTTTAGGGGATTTTGGGGAATTTGGAGGTGTCGCTGCCGAGGTGTCTCCTTAGCCCCGGGATCCCCTCAGGAGGACATGCAGTGGTTCAAATCCTGGTTTTCCCCAGGCGCCGATGAGAGATTGCAGCAGACGGTTTCAGAGGCTCCAAGGATTGTTGATTGTTCCTTGTCTCAGGAACTCTCTGCCCGGCTCACAGCGTCTGTCCAGCCGGGCACCCAGGATGGAATCTGCCTGCTGAGGGCAGGGCTGATCTTCTACAGTCTGCATTCCGTGCTGGATGTTTGTAACAACTTTCCAATGCAATCCAACTGTGTTAAACTGCCCAGCCGTGTCCCCATCCAACCTGACAGTGCCAGCATGTCACCCAGCACGGATGGCACGGAGAAGGAGGAGAAGAGGTATCCACACCCCAAATTCTCCATCTTGGCCACGTGTCCCTTATCACAAACATCCCCAAAAGTCTATTTATCTACGTTCTAACAGTCTCATTTACACTTGACTGATTTTTGGTGGCTTGTTTCCATTCCCTCTGTGTTGGTAATTTCCCCCAGGGGTTTGAATTCAGCGCCTGAGACACCTGGGTCTCACTCAGGGCTCTTTGAGACCCTCGCCAGGGGGGTTTTGAGACCCCCAGGGAGGCCAGGGGAACACCCTGGGCTCCCACAGGAGGGATTTCAGGGGATTTTGGGGGGATTTGGGGGATTTCAGGGAATTTGTGGAGGGATTTTGGGGGATTTTGAAATTTGGGAGATTTTGGGGGATTTCAGGGGATTTTGGGGGAATTTTAGGAGATTTCAGGGGGATTAGGGAGGGATTTGGGGGACGTTTCAGAGGATTCTGGGGGGATTTTGGAAAGATTTTGGGGTTTTCAGGGGATTTTGAGGGATTTTGGGGGTGGATTTGGGGGATTTTGGGAGATTTTGGGGGATTTTGGGGGGATTTCAGGGAATTCTTGGGGTGGATTTTGGTGATTTTGGGGAGATTTGGGAGGAATTTTAGAGGGGATTTCAAGGGGGATTTTGGGAGGGATTTTGGGGGATTTTGAGGGGTTGGAGGGATTTTGGGGGTTTTGGGGGCAATTTAGGGAGATTTTGGGGGTTTTCAGGGGATTTTGAGGGATTTTGGGAGATCTTTGGGGGTTTTGGGGGAATTTGGGGAGATTTGGGGAGATTTGGGAGGATTTGGGGGATTTAGGGGATTTCAGGGGTTTTGGGGGATTTTAGGGGTTTCTCCAGAGCCCCCAGATCCCCCAGACTCCCCAAAACCTCCAGAACCCCCAAACCCTCCCCAGCCCCCGAAGCCCCCAGACTCACTGGGGCCCGTCCTGGATCAGGGGGGCACGGGCCGGTGGAACAGGAGCCACTTCCAGGGACCCTCGAGACTTTTTGGGAGGGGGCACCGTGGGAGACCCCCCAAACTGAGGGGATCCCCTCCCCAAAAACCCCCAGAGCCCGGTCAGGGTGGGGCTGGGACCCCCAGGAACCCCAAACCAACCCTGGGACCTCCCCAGGAACCAGCGCGGGAGGCGGGTGTTGCTGAGGGAGCCGCGCTGATTGGTTGGCTCGGGGAGAGGCGCCGCTATTGGCTGGGAGGGGCCAGCGTGGCGGACAGAGCGTGACGGGAGATCGGCTGTGTAGGAACCTGAGGTAGGGCCGGGGAAATGGGGGATTTGGGGGAATCTGAGGGAATTGAGAGTCTGAGGTGCTTTTGGGAGGCTTTGGGAAATGGGGGATTTAGGGGTCTGAGGGTGAGGGTCTGAGGTGGGTCTGGAATGGATGTGGGGGGCTCTGAGGTGGGGGTCGAGGTGGGGCGGGGAAATGAGGTGCTTTGGGGGTCTCTGAGGGGAACTGAGGGGTCTGGGGAAGCTTTGGGGAATTGGGGTATCTGAGGTGGAGCCGGGGGACATGGGGAAGTTGGGGGGTCTGAGGGAAGTGAGGGGTGTGAAGTGGGTCCCCGAATGGATTTGGGGCGATTTGGGGGTCTGAGGGGAATTGGGGGTCTGAGGTGCGTTTGGGGAGGCTTTGGCAAAACTGCCCCAAAACACCCCAAATCTCAGAGCAACGCCCCAAAATCCCTGAGACACGCCTCAAAACTGCCCTGAGTACCCCAAAACACCCCAAAATCCCAGAGCAACACCATGAAGATCTCCTTCGCCAAAAGTGACCCCAAACCCACCTGAAACACCCCCAAACCCGAAAAAATGGGCCTGGAATACCCCAAAATTCCAGAGAAACGCCTCAAAACCGCCCCTCAATACCCCAAAACTGCCCCAAAACACCCCAAATCCCTTCAGGCTGCCCCCAAAATCAACTAGAAACACCCCAAAATCCCATAGAAACACCCTAAAATCCCTCCAAACCACCCCAAAATGCCTCAAAGCTGCCCCCAAATATTCCAAAATTGCTCAAAACCAGCCCCAAACACCAAAAATCCCAGAAAACTGCCCCAGAAATGGTCCTGACCCTGCCCCAAACCTCCCAGCTGCCCCCACTCCCCAGGTAAGTTCAGCTCGGACCAAATCCTCCTTTTTATCCCAAATCTTTTTTAAACTCAAATCCTCTTTTCCAACCCCAAAATCCTTCTTTGTGCACCCCAAATGTCCTTTTCAGACCCCAAATTCTCCTTTTCCAGCTCAAATTCTCTTTTCACACCCCTAAAATCTTTTGTGCATCCAAATCCCTTTTCCCACCCCAAAATCTCCTTTTCCCACCCCAAAATCTACTTTTCCACCCCAAAATCCTTTTCCTGTCCACCCAAAATCCTTTTCCCACCCAAAATCTCCTTTTTCAATCCCAAATCCCCTTTTCCACCGAAATCCTGACCTCAAATCCTCAATCCCTCACCCGAAACCCTTTTTCCTCCCCCAAATCTCCTTTTCCATCCCAAAATCTCATTTTTATATCCCAATTTCTTCCCTTTTACCCCAAAATCTCCTTTTCCACTGCAAATTCACTTTTAGGGTTCCCCAGGGGTTTTGGGGTTTTCCACCCCAGCATTGTACCCAGGGTGTCTCTGCAGACATTGCATCTGGACCTGCCCCCACCCCAAATAAATCCCAAATCAATCCCCAAACCAACCCCAAATAAACCCCAAATGACCCCTGCTGTGCCCCCAGGGTGGAGTGGTTTTGGAGGGAGTTTGGGGTCAGGTGGGTTTGACCCCAAAGTTTGGGGATAGGGAGGTTTGATCCTAAAGTTTGGGGGTTGACACCCCAGGGTTTTGGGATCAGGGGTTTGACCCCAGAATTTTGGGATCGGGGGTTGGACACCCCAAATATTTCAAACCCCAGAGTTTGGGAATTGGGGGTTTGACACCTCAAGGTTTGGAGTCTGAGGGGTTTGATCCTAAAATTTGGGGTCAAGGGTGTTTTACACCTCAGGATTTGGGGTTTGGGGTGTTGGTCCCAAAGTTTGGGATTTGGGGGTTGGACACCAAATTATGGGGATTTGGGGGTTTAACCCCAGAGTTTGAAATTGAGGGGTGGGCGATCCTAAAATTTGAGATTTGGGGTATTGACACCCCAGGGTTTGGGTTTTGGGAGTTTTGACCCCAGAATTTGGGGATCAGGGGCTTTAACCCCAAATTTTGGGGATCAGAGGGTTGGACACCCCAAATATTTCAAACCCCAACGTTTGGGGATTGGGGGTTTTGATCCCAAATTTGGCGTTTGGGGTGTTTGACCCCAGGATTTGGGGGTTTTGACCCCCAGGTTTGGGGTAGAGGTTGAGATCAAAATGATTCCCTGAAAACAGCGGCAGGATCGGGGATTGGGAACAGGATCAGGATTGGGAATGAAATAGGGATTGGGAATGAGAACGTGGGATTGGGAAGGGATCGAGATGGCAAATGAGATCGGGATCAGAAACAGGGATGAGATTGGGAATGGGAACAGGTTTGGGATTGGGAACAGGTTAGGGATTGGGAATAGGAACGAGACTGGGAATGAGGGATCAGAAACGGGAATGAGATCAGGGTTTGAGAATGGGACAAGGATTGGGATTGGGGATTGAGAACAGGGATTGGGAAAGGGAATGGGATTGGAACTGGGAAAGGCAATGGGATCGGGGATTGGGAATGGGAATGAAAGAGGGATTGGGAATGGAAAGGGATTGGAATTGGGAAAGGGATCGAGATTGGGAATGAGATCGGAATCAGAAATGGGAACAAGATTGGGAATGGGAACAGGAAGAGGATTGGGAATGGGAATGAGATAGGGATTGGGCATGAGATAGGGATTGGGAACAGGAATGGGATCAGGATTGGAATGGGAATAGGAATGAGATCGGGATCAGGACCAGGAACAGGACTGGGAAAGGCATCAGGAAGGGGAATGGGAAGAAGATTGAGAATAAAAACGGGAATGAGATAGGGATTGGGAATAGGATTGGGAACAGGATCGGGATGCTAAAGCTGTGACATAAATGGGTGCCTTGGCCGGAAAATCTCAAATTGGAGAACCAAAACTAGGATGGGCAGGAACAACTTTTCCATGCTGGGAACTGGAATTCCAGAGCCTGGCAGTGTGAGCCATGCAGGACCATGCAGACTGGAATCATGGGGGCTGGGATCACATGGACTGGGATCCTCCAGACTGGGACTGCACAGACTGGGACCAGATGGATCAGGGCCATGCAGACTGGGATTGTACAAACTGGGATCCCATGGACTGGGATTGTACAAACTGGGACCATATGGACCGGGATGGCTGCTCCAGAACGATGTGAACTGAGACGGTCCCGCCCTCCCAGGGTCCCTCCCAGTCCTGCCCAGTCCCGTGTGGGGGCGCAGCCAAAACTCCCCGCAGTGAACAAGGAGGTCCCAGAGCTCCTGGTGTCGGTCTCTGTCCTGGTCCCGGTCTCAGGCTCAGTTTGGAGCAGTCCTGGAGCGCTCCTGGTGCTGATTCTGGTCCCGGTCTGAATCTCGATCCCGAGCGGTGCTGGTCTCAGGCTCAGTCACGGTCCTATAGCGGTGCCAGTCTTGGTGCCGGTTTCGTTTTCAGTTTTGGTCTCAGTCTCGAGGCGGTTCCGGTCCCAGTGCTGGTACTGGTGCCAGTGTTGATCCCAGAGTGCTCCCAGTGCCAATCTCACTCTCAGACCCAGTCATGGAGCGGTGCCAGTCTCAGTTCTGGTGCCGGTGCCGCTCTCAGTCTCAGTCCTGGAGCTCTCCTGGTGCCCGTCCCAGTGTCGGTGCTGGTCTCAGTCTTGGTCCCAGCAGAAATTCAGGGCCAGTCTCGCTGTTGGTCCCAGTCTCAGTTCCAGTTCTGGAGTGGTGCTGGTCTCAGTTCTGGTGCTGATTCTGTTCCCAGTCCTGGTCTCGGTCTCCGTTCTGATGTCGGTCTCAGTATTGATGCTGGTGCTGGTTCTGGTGTGCTGCTGCTGTTGTGGGTCTCAGTCTTGGTTCCAAGATTTTAGGCCCATTTGGCTGATTTTATGCCAAAGTGGGATTTTAGACTGGATTTTAGGGCCTTTTGGACAATGTTAGGCAAAATTTGGATGATTTTAGATCACTATTGTGTGGATTTGAGGTCCCTCTGGCTGATTTTTAGGCCAAATCTATGGATTTAGGCTGCATTTGAGGCCATTTTTGATGATTTTAGGCCAAACCAGGCCCCTTTAGGACTGCCATGGCCTTTGGCCCCGCCCTTTCCCTCACAGTTCTGGCCTTTCTAGCCCCGCCCTTTCCCTCGGTTTCTGCCCATTTATTAGCCCCTGCCCATTATACTCAGAGCCCCGTCAATCATTAACCTGTCCTCTTTTATTCCGACTGAGCCCTTGTAAGCTTTTCCCCGCCCCATTCCCTCTAAGCCCGCCCATCTCTTGGTGCATTCACCCAGCGATGCTCCAGAACACCCAAAAGTGCTTCACTGCCATTCTTGGTGCTGGTCCCCGGCCCGGCTGCAGCGTGTCCGAGAGCTGCGGTGGGCTTGACCCATCCCCTCCCAGTTCGGGGGTTTGGAACGGGGCAGGAGGAGGAGGTGGGAGGGAGGAAGAGGCGAGCGGCAGCAGAAGCAGGAGGAGAGACAAGGGAGAGATTCGAGCACCAGTCCGGAGCTGCCTGAACTCACGCAGCCCCCGGGACCATCAGCCCCCATCCCACGCAGGTGCCCTGGGGAGGGAGCTCGCCCCAAATATCCCGGAGGGGTTCCCTGGGTTTGGGGATTTTTGGGGGGATGTTTGGATCTTGCCGGGCTCAGGGCGCAGATGGCCCTCGGGGGACATCGGGGGTCCCCGGGAGGTGTTTTTGGGGGTCCCGGTGGGTGCGGGCAGAGCCCCGGCGGGGGGCGGGGGATGCGGGTCCCCCGCGGTGGGGTTGGGCTTCCCGGGCCGGGCCCTGCGAGCTCTGCCGAGGGCCACGTGGGGAGCGCTGCGGGAGCGGCGGGATCGGCAGGGGGACAGCGGTTTTGGGGAGCCCCTGGGGAGGCGCGGCTTCCCTGAGCGGGAGCGCAGAGAGAGGAGAGCCCCAGAAGGGCAAAGCGGGGAGCCCGACAGGGGGACCCCTGGCATTGCCGGGACCATGGCCGGGAAAAGGGCTTCAGGGCTCGGTGCCGCCAGTGGCTGCTCCCAGCATGAGCCCAGTTGCTCCCCGTGTGCTTCCAGTTTCTCGGCACTCCCAGCATGAGCCCGGTCACTCCCAGCCATTCCCTATTATGATGGAATTTGCCCCAGCACGGACCCAGTGGCTCCCAGTTCCTCCCAGGGTCACCGAAACTGAGAGAAAATAAGAAAACCTCTGACAACAATTTCTAACTGGTTCAGAGACAATCCTTCCATGACACTCCGTTTTTAGGAGATTTTTCAAATCTTTTTTCCAGTCAGTACTCATAGAAATGGATTGGGTCAGTGTTCATTGGTCTCAAGTTGCAAACACTCAATTCCTTATATTCCATCATATTTTGGATCCGGTTTCTCCCATTCTGATGTTAATTAGATCTCCATTCTGTGATTTTATCAGTCTTTTCAGAGGAGGTGTCTGCAATTTCCCTGAGGCAGAGTCTGGGGTGGATGTTCCTGGGTGGCCACTGATGTTCTGTTAATGGCCGCTGATGGCCCTTGAGCATTCCAGCTGCTGCCAGTGTGTTGATGTGTTGAGTTCATCCAACCCCACCTGGTGCAGCAATGCCCTGCAAAGAAAATTAAGAGTTTTTTAGAGAAAAGGCAAACAAAATATCTTGATTAAAATTACAGAAAATTTTTAAACGGATACATTTTCCAACACCATTGTGGTCCAGTTTGTTCCCAGTTCTCCCAGCTGCTCCCAGCACAGTCCCAGTCACTCCCAGTACTATCCCAGTATGAGTCCAGTCTCTGCCAGCAGGGCCCCAGTCACTCACACTTGCCCCCAGTTGCCCCAGCATGGTCCCAGTTTTCCCCCAGCCCATTCCCAGTCGCTCCCAGTTAGGTCCCAGTCACCACCCCTGTGGTCTCAGACACTCCCAGTATATCCCAGTTGCCTTGAAAAATCTCATAGTCATTTCCAGGCACTCCCAGTTACCTCAGCGTGGTTCACCTGCCCCCAGTTTTATCCCAGTATCCCCTGGAATAGTCCCAGTGCATCTCAGCATTGTTTTGTGGTTTTTTTTGTTTGGATGGGGAGAGGAATGTTTGGAGAATGCAAAACTCTAAAGCTGATCCCAGTCACTCCCAGTCAGTCCCTATTCTGATGCAGTTCCCTCCTTGCACAGTCCCAGTTGCTCCCAGTTCCTCTCATTTTCATCCAGTGTGTTCCCAACTCTCCCAGTCTCCCCCAGTATGAGGCCATGGCCCCCAAGTGCTCCCTGTCAATGTCAGCATGACCCCAGTAGCCTCCAGTATAATCCCTGTGACTCCCTGTCTCTCCCAGTATATCCCAGTCACCCCCAGCATGCTGCCAGTCACTCTCACTTCTTCCCAGGTGCTTTCAGCATGATTCCAGTTGTTCACAGCCACTCCCAGTCCATCCCAGTATGATTCCAGTCACCCTCAGTGTGCTCCCAGTCTCACCCAGCATGGACCCAGCTGCTCTCCCTGTGATCCCAGGATGATCCCAGTTACTGTCAGCATCGTTCCAGTTGTTCCCAGTTCCTCCCAGGATGATCCCTAGAATAGCCCCAGTCTCTCTCAGCATTGTCCCACTATCTCCCAGTTGTCCCCAGTGTGGTTCCAGTCCCCCCAGTATGGTTACAGACCCTCTCATTATATCCCAGTTTGTCCAGTAAAGTTCTTGTTATCTCAAAATGATCCCATTCCTTCCCAGTTATTCCCAGTTGTCTCCAGTCTGATCCCAGTTTCTGTCAGTGTCCCATACTCCCAGTTGCTTCCAGTATGATCCCTATTCTAGCCTCAGTCCACCCAGCATGGTTCCAGTACCTTCCAGTTGATCCCAGTAGCTCCCAATGTGTCAACATTTTCCTCCCATCATGGGCCCAGTAGTTCCCAGTAACCCCCAGCCAGGTTCCATTCCCACCCTCTGTAATTCCAATGGCTCCAAGGATGATCCCAGTAGGACCTGTAGTCACTCCCAGTGTGGTTCCAGTCATCTCCAGTATGACCCCAGTCACTCCCAGATCCTCGCAGTATTCTTCCAGTCATGCCCAGAGTGAATCCCAGTCAATCCCAGTATGGTTCCAGTTGTGGCCAGTCCTTCTCCATCATTCCCAATCTGATTGCAGTATGATTCCAGTGATTCTCAGATATTCCCAGTACTATTCAGGTCACTCCCAGTACAATCCCAGCTATTTCCAGTAGGATCCCAGTATGACTCTGACATGGACACAGCTACTCCCATTATCATTCTGTGCTGTTCCAGTGCTCCCATTTCCTCCCAGTGTGGTTTCAGTCTCTCCCAGTGCATCCCAGTTGCTGCCAGCATGTTCCCAGTCACGTCCAGTTGCTGCCAGTATGATCCAGTATGATCCCAGTCCTTCTGAGCATGGTTCCAGTTCCTCCCAGTGTAATCCCAGCTGCCTCCAGGTGCCCCAGCACAGTCCCAGTCACTCCACAGATGATCCCAGTCCCTCCCAGCATGGTCCCAGTCATTCCCAGTTGCCCCCAGTACAGAGTAGTAGCTTCCACTGACTCCCCAGTAGCCCCTGCATGGACACAACTGTTCCCAGTATGGTTCTAGTCCCCCCACTATGATTACATACACACTTATATCAGTTCTCCCAGCTACCCCTAGCACAGTCCCAGTCACTCCCGGTACTATCCCAGTATGAGTCCAGTCTCTGCCAGCAGGGCCCCAGTCACTCACGCTTGCTCCCAGTTTCCCCAGCATGGTCCCAGTTTTCCCCCCAGCAGATTCCCAATCGCTCCCACTGAGGTCCCAGTCACCACCCCTATGGTCTCAGACACTCCCAGTATATCCCAGTTGCCCTGAACAATCTCGTAGTAATTCCCAGGCACTCCCAGTAACCTCAGTGTGGTTCAATTGCCCCCAGTTTTATCCCAGTTGTCCCTGGAATAGTCCCAGTGCCTCTCAGGATGGTTTCTTTACTTTTTTTAGCGAAGGGAATGTTTGTAGAATGCAGAACTGCAAAGCTGAGCACAAAATGCCCCTTGGGGGACACTGGGGGGTCCCGGTGGCAGCTGCCGGCAGAGGCAGCCTGGAGGAGCAGAGCCCTGTGTCCCCCAGGAGCCCAAAGTGGGGAGCCCAGAGAGGGGGGAGCGCCACCATTGGCGGGACCCTCAACAGCCTGGAGAGGGGCAGGGGGGACTCCTTGGACCCCCAGCACCCCAAAGCAGAGAATAAGGGAGAAGGACCCCGGGACACTAAAATCCCCCAGCATCCCTAAATGGGGAGAGGGAAGAGGGGGGAGCTTTTCGGATTGCTGGGACTCCCAGCAGCCTGGGGAGGGCGGGCACCGAGTAGATGGGGGACCCCCAATAGAAGCGTGACCCCCAGCAGCTGGGACAGGGGGGAACTCCCAAACACCAAAGGGGAGGGACCATTGCCAGGAACTCCTGGGAGGCATTTTCAGGGCTGAATGTTGGTGTTTGGGAGGTTTTGATGGAGCCCCAGATGCCCGGGGACTTCTAGAGATGGACTTGGGCAGGAGGAACCCCCAACACAACGCGCTCATCCCTTGTTTTTCCCCAAACCAGGATTTCCCAAACCTTGGCCTGGTGGAGGAGGAGGAGGCTGCAAGGAAGAGGAAGATGGCCCAGGAGCCCCAGGCAGGTGAGGAGGAAGTCAGTGCCTTTTTCCCCTCTGTCCTGCTCCATCTCCCAGCCCAGCACGCCCCTGGCTGCAGGACACCCCGCTGGCAACATCGACCTGCCGGGGACGCTGGGGGATCTCCTTCCCCTTCCCTCTGGCACGGAGGCAAATCCCATCCTCTCCTTGTCCTTCCTCGCCCCAGACAAGGAGCTGAGCACGAGAGCAGGGAGGACAAATCCCCGCAGCAGAACCTGGTGGAAGAGGCCGTTTGCAGCGGCTCCACAGCGCAGGAATCCAACGGGGAGGAAAAGCCGCGGAGATCCCGCACCAGGAGGGGCTGCAAACGCAGATCGCGGGGATCTGAGGAGGAAAGACCCAGCCTGGGCCGGGCAGGCGGCCGGAGATGGAGCCAGAGCTCGCACCTGGTGGTCCATGAGCAGCTTCATGATGGGGAGAAGCGCCACAAGTGCTCGGAGTGTGGGATGAGCTTCAGATGGAGGTCAGCCTGATCCGCCACCAGAGGATCCACACTGGGGAGAGGCCCTACGAGTGTGGGGAGTGTGGGAAGAGGTTTCACACCAGAGACAATCTCCTCCAGCACCAGCGCACGCACACAGACGAGAAGCCCTTCCGCTGCCCCGACTGCGGGAAGGGATTCAGGAACAACTCTGACCTCACCAAACACCGGCGCATCCACACTGGGGAAAAGCCCCACGAGTGTGAGGAGTGTGGGAAGAGCTTCAGCGGAGCTGCAACCTGATCAGCCACCAGAGGATCCACACTGGGGAGAGGCCCTACGAGTGTGAGGAGTGTGGGAAGAGCTTCAGTCACCGTTCCAGCCTAATCGTTCACCAAAGGATCCACACTGGGGAGAGGCCCTACGAGTGTTCTAAGTGTGGGAAGAGGTTTCACCAGCTCTAATCTCGTCAAGCACTACCAGACACACACGGAGGAGAGGCCCTACGAGTGTCCTGACTGCGGGAAGGGCTTCAGGCAGAAGTGCAATCTCATCACCCACCGGCGCATCCACACTGGGGAGAGGCCCTACAAGTGTGAGGAGTGTGGGAAGAGCTTCTCCGACAGCTCAACCTTGACCAGACACCAACGGAGGCACTGGTAAGGGAAGCCCTGCGAGTGCCTTGCGTGTGGGAAGAGCTTCGTGCACTGCTCCGACTGCATCCCCCACTGCAGGACCCACGATTGGCAGAGCCCTGGTGACCCACATTCCCTGGGATCCATGTTGGGAAGACACCTGCCTGGTTATCCTTTTGTTTTGGCCTTTGTTTCTTTCCCTTCTCCATCTCTTTGTGCTCCAAAAGCCAACGGGGATCGATCTGTCGCCTCAAAACCTCCCAAATCCAAGTAAAAACACCACAATTTTGACTCAAAAGGGCTCAATCCAACTTCAAAGTGCCTTGTACCCTCCTAAAAATAACTCAATCTGACAATAACATTACTTGATTCCAGAGCCTCCAGGGTGAGAAGGGGTTGGAAGGAGATTGGAACAAGTGGGATCCAAATTTGGAGCGGTGGGATCGGGATTGTGTGGATGTTCCTGGGGGGGATGGATTTGATAGTAAATAAAACTTGGACAATTTCTGATTTCTGTCCCATTCTCTTTCAGTCAGTTCCAGGTCTGTTTTCAGCGGCACCTTCTCAGCTGATTGTGTTTGTGTCCTCCTTTCTCTCCTGCCTCTCTCTGCCTGCTCTGTTTCTCTCTCAGGGTCTCCCTTGACCCAGGGCAGCTCCCACCAAAGACCCTGCCCTGATTCAATTCCCAGTGCAGGAGCTGCAGCAGCCATGGGTGAAGTTCTGAAGGCTGGCAGTGAAATGTCCCTGTAAGATCTTGCTGCACTTGGCTTTTGGCCCCTTCTGAAGAGCTTTGCCTTCAAGGGCAGGAACATCTTTTCCTGCCTGGGAACTGGAATTCCAGAGCCTGGCAGTGTGAGCCATGCAGGACCATGCAGACTGGGATCATGGGGGTCAAACCTCCCCAAACGCAAAATTTGGGATCAAAACCCCCAATCCCGAAACGCTGGTGTTTGAGATATTTCGGGTGTCCAACCCCTGTGATCCCACAATTTCGGGTTAAAGCCCCCTGATCCCCAAATTCTGGGGTCAAAACTCCCAAAAACCCTGGGGTGTCAGTACCCCCAAATCTCAAATTTTAGGATCGCCCACCCCCCCTCAGTTCTCAAACTCTGGGGTTAAACCCCCAAATCCCCATAATTTGGTGTCCAACCTCCCCAAATCCCAATTTTTAGGACCAACACCCCCAAACCCCAAATCCTGAGGTGTAAAACACCCTTGACCCCAAATTTTAGGATCAAAACCCCTCAGACTCCAAACCTTGAGGTGTCATACTCCCCCAATTCCCAAACTCTGGGCTTTGAAATATTTGGGGTGTCCAACCCCCCCGATCTCAGAATTCTGGGGTCAAACCCCCTGATCCCAAACCCTGGGGTGTCAACCCCCCCAAACTTTAGGATCAAACCTCCCCCATCCCCAAACTTTGGGGTCAAACCCACCTGACCCCAAACTCCCCTCCAAAACCACTCCACCCTGGGGGACACAGCAGGGGTCATTTGGGGTTTATTTGGGGTTGATTTGGGATTGATTTGGGGTGGGGACAGGTCCAGATGCAATGTCTGCAGAGACACACTGGGTACAATGCTGTGGGTGGGAAAAACCCCCAAAACCCCTGGGGAACCACAAAAACCCCTGGGAAACTCTTGAAGTGAATTTCTGGTGGCAAAAGGAGATTTTGGGGTAAAAGGGGAAGAAATTGGGATATAAAAATGAGATTTTGAGATGGAAAAGCCCATTTGGGGGAGGAAAAAAGGGTTTAGCGTGGGGTTTGAGGATTTGAGGCGGGAAAAGGGGATTTGGGATTGAAAAAGGAGATTTTGGGTGGACAGGAAAAGATTTGGGGTGGAAAAAGGGGATTTGGGGTGGGAAAAGGAGATTTTAAGGTGGGAAAAGGAGATTTGGGATGCATAAAAGATTTGGGGTGTGAAAAGGAGAATTTAAGCTGGGAAAAAGAGAATTTAGGGTCTGAAAAGGACATTTGGAGTGTACAAAGAAGGATTTTGGGGTTGAAAAACGAAGATTTGAGATTTAAAAAAGATTTGGGATAAAAAATGAGGATTTGGTCCGAGCTGAACTCACCTGGGGAAGTGGGGAAGCTGGGAGGTTTGGGGCAGGTTCAGGACCATTTCTGGGGCAGTTTTCTGGGATTTTTGGTGGTTTGGGCTGGTTTAGAGCAATTTTGGAATATTTGGGGGCAGCTTTGAGGCATTTTAGGGTCGTTTTGAGGGATTTTAGGGTGTTTCTATGGGATTTTGGGGTGTTTCTAGTTGATTTTGGGGCAGCCTGAAGTGACTTGGGGAGTTTTGGGGCAGTTTTGGGGTATTGAGGGGCAGTTTCGAGTAATTTCTCTGGAATTTTGGGATATTCCAGGCCAATTTTTGGGGTTTGGGGGTGTTTCAGGTGGGTTTGGGTCACTTTTTGGCGAAGGAGATCTTCATGGCGTTGCTCTGGGATTTTGGGGTGTTTTGGGGTACTCAGGGGCAGTTTTGAGGCGTGTCTCAGGGATTTTGGGGCGTTGCTCTGAGGATTTGGGGTGTTTTGGGGCAGTTTTGCCAAAACCTCCCCAAACGCACCTCAGACCCCTCAATTCCCCTCAGACCCCCAAATCGCCCCAAATCCATTCGGGACCCACTTCACACCCTCACTTCCCTCAGACCCCCAGTTTCCCCCATGTGCACCCCGGCTCCCACCTCAGATACCCCAATTCCCCCAAAGCTTCCCCAGACCCTCAGTTCCCTTAGAGACCCCCAAAGCACCTCATTTCCCCAGCCCCACCTCGGACCCCTGAATTCCCCACAGAGCCCCCACATCCATTCCAGACCCACCTCAGCCCCTCAATGTCCCTCAGATTCCTCCATTTTCCTTCAAACACTCCCAAATTCCCCCAAATCCATTCCAGACCCACCTCAGACACCTCAAGTTCCCTCAGACTCCCCAAATGCCCCCATTTCCCCCCAAAGCCTCCCCAAAAGAACCTCAGAACCCTCAATTCCCTCAGATTCTCCCCCAAATTCCTCCATGACCCCCAGGCTGCACCTCAGGTTCCCTATTTCCCACCAAAGCCTCCCCGCCAAAAGCAACCCAGACCTCAATTCCCTCAGATTCCCCCAAATCCCCCATTTCCCCGGCCCCACCTCAGGTTCCTACACAGCCGCTCTCCCCTCACGCTCGCTGGCCCCTCCAGCCAATAGCGGCGCTCTCCCGAACCAACCAATCAGCTGGCTCCCTCAGCAACACCCGCCTCCAGCTGCAGCCAATGAGAAGCCAGGCGGGAGCGGCGCCCTCTGCCCCGGGGCCGGCCATGCAGAGGGCGGCCCTCCCCGGCCCTCCCCGGGCTCGGGCGGGCTGAGGGAGGCGCTGCAGGGAGCGGGGCAGGGCCGGGAGAGGACGAGGGCTGCGGGAGCTGCTGAGGCGGCGCAGGGACAGGTGGGGAGGGGCGGGGAGGGTGAGGTGGGGGTGGGGAGCTAAAGGGGGTCTGGGGGTTTTGGGAGGGATCCTGGGGGTACTTGGGGGTTTTGGGGCGAGGTCTAGGGGAATTTGGGGGTGTCTATGGGGTTTTGGGGTTCCTGGGGGTCCCAGGGTTGATTTGGGGTTCCTGGGGGTCCCAGCCCCACCCTGACCGGGCTCTGGGGGTTTTTGGGGAGGGGATCCCCTCAGTTTGGGGGGTCTCCCACGGTGCCCCCTCCCAAAAAGTCTCGAGGGTCCCTGGAAGTGGCTCCTGTTCCACCGGCCCGTGCCCCCTGATCCAGGACGGGCCCCAGTGAGTCTGGGAGGCTTCTGGGGGCGGCTGGGGAGTTTTAGGGAGGTCTGGAGGGTTTATGGGGGATCTGGTGGGGCTCTGGAGAAACCCTAAAATCCCCCAAAACCCCTGAAATCCCTAAATCCCCAAAATCCTCCCAATCTCCCCAAAATCTCCCCAAATTCCCCAAAGATCTCCCAAAATCCTCAAAATCCTGAAACTCCCCAAATCTCCCTAAATTGCCCCAAAACCCCCAAGTCCTCAACCCTCCAAAAATCCCCGTTGAAATCCCTCCCAAATCCCCTTGAAATCCCCCAAAATTCCCGAAAATCCCGCCATATCTTCTGAAAATCTCCCAAAATCACCAAAATCCATTCATGAATTCCTGAAATCTCCCCAAAATCCTGCCTAAATCCTCCCCAATCCCCTGAAATCAAAAATCCTCAAATCCCCGAAAATCCCCACAAACCTCCCCAAATTTCCCAGGACACCCCAAAACCCCCATATTCTCCCCAAACCTCCTCAAAATCCCCCAAAATTTTCCTAAACCCCCAAATCCCTCAAAATTCCCCCAAATCCTCAAAATCCCCCTAACCTCTCAAAAATCCCCCAGACACCACAGATTTCCTTGAGACACCCCAAAATTCTCCCAAAACCCCTCAAAATCTCCCAAAATTTTCAAAAATCCCCCCAAAGTCCACCCAAAATCCCCCAAAATTTCTGAAATCCCCCAAAATTCCCTAAGATCTCCTGAAAACCCCAAAATCTCTTAAAATTTAAAGCTCCCCAAACCCTCCCAAAAGTCCCCCCAAAGTCCCCAACCCCCTGAGCACATCTCCCGTGCGGGCTGCAGCCCTGGCCCGCACGTGTCCAGCAGAGCCCCAGACCCACTGGGGCCGGGGTTCCAGCAGAGCCCCGGCCATGGCCAGGGCCACCAGCCCACACCTGGGGGATTTGGGGGTTTTACAGGGATTTTGAGAGATCTGTGGGGTTTTGGGAAAATTTGAGGAGATTTGGAGGGATTTGGGGGATTTAGGGATTTCAGCGGGTTTTGGGGGGATTTTG
>JAPFBE010000043.1:506826-577015 GCA_034336665.1 Luscinia megarhynchos | reverse complement strand
TCAACATGCTTCGTTCAGTTGCATTATTGCTAATCTGTCCCCAGTCTGTCCCAGTCCGTCCCAATCTGTCCCAGTCTGTCCCCAGTCCGTCCCAGTCTGTCCCCAGTCTGTCCCCAGTCTGTCCCTGTCTGTCCCCAGTCTGTCCCTGTCTGTCCCAGTCTGTCCCAGTCCGTCCCAATCTGTCCCAGTCTGTCCCCAGTCCGTCCCAGTCTGTCCCAGTCTGTCCCCAGTCTGTCCCTGTCTGTCCCAGTCTGTCCCTGTCTGTCCCTGTCTGTCCCCGTCAGTCCCAGTCCGTCCCAGTCCGTCCCAGTCCGTCCCTGTCTGTCCCAGTCTGTCCCAGTCTGTCCCAGTCCGTCCCAATCTGTCCCTGTCTGTCCCAGTCTGTCCCAGTCTGTCCCCAGTCTGTCCCTGTCTGTCCCTGTCCGTCCCAGTCTGTCCCAGTCTGTCCCAGTCCGTCCCAGTCTGTCCCTGTCTGTCCCAGTCCGTCCCAGTCTGTCCCCTGTCTGTCCCAGTCTGTCCCAGTCTGTCCCTGTCTGTCCCAGTCTGTCCCTTGTCCCAGTCTGTCCCCGTCCGTCCCAGTCCGTCCCCAGTCGTCCCAGTCCGTCCCTGTCTGTCCCAGTCTGTCCCAGTCTGTCCCAGTCAGTCCCAATCTGTCCCTGTCTGTCCCAGTCTGTCCCAGTCTGTCCCCAGTCTGTCCCTTGTCCCCAGTCTGTCCCCGTCCGTCCCAGTCCGTCCCAGTCCGTCCCAGTCCGTCCCTGTCTGTCCCAGTCTGTCCCCAGTCTGTCCCAGTCAGGTCCCAATCTGTCCCTGTCTGTCCCAGTCTGTCCCAGTCTGTCCCCTGTCTGTCCCTGTCCCGTCCCAGTCTGTCCCAGTCTGTCCCCAGTCCGTCCCAGTCTGTCCCTGTCTGCTCCCCAGTCTGTCCCAGTCTGTCCCTGTCTGTCCCAGTCTGTCCCTTGTCCCCAGTCTGTCCCCGTCCGTCCCAGTCCGTCCCAGTCCGTCCCAGTCCGTCCCCTCCCGCTCCCCGCCCGCCCTTACCCGGGGGTACCGGGGGGGTCGCTGCTCCCAGGGGGCTGCTCCAGTCCCTGCTCCTCCGAGGGGCTCCCAGAACGCGGGCAGCTGGGGGGCAGCACTGTCCCCCTCTGTCCCCTCTGCCCCCAACCCCCCGACACCCCCAGCCCCCCAACCCCCGCCCCCCTCCCCTCCCCCAATCCCTCCCTGTCATGCTGGTCCTCCCGTGTCCCTCCCCCTCTCCTCCCCCACACTCACCATGGCCGGGGGTCACAGCTGCGGGGGAGGGGGCACTGAACAAACTGACCCCCCCCCCACCGTGGGGGCGGGAGGAGGGAAACACCACACAAAACAGGGGGTCATGGGGGTTTTAGGGAGACGTGGGGTCGGGGGGATGGGGCATTGGGGGAGGGACAGGGGGTCAGAGAGAAATCAGGGGGTCACAGGGGGATCACAGGGATATGGGGGGGTCACGGGGGGATCACAGGGACATGGGGGGAAGTCACAGGGGATATTTTGGGGGAGTCACTGAAGACATGGGGGGGGTCAAGGGGTATTTTGAGAGTCACGAGGGATATTTCTTTGGGGGGTCACGGGGGATATTTTTGGGGGTCACGGGGATATTTTGGGGGGTCACAGGGGATATAGGGGGTCACAGGGGATATTTTGGGGGGGTCACAGGGGATATTTTGGGGGAGTCACGGGGATATTTTGGGGGGTCACGGGGATATTTTGGGGGGTCACGGGGGGATATTCAGGGGGTCACGGGGGATATTTTGGGGGGTCACGGGGGAGATATTTTTGGGGGGGGTCACGGGGGATATTCGGGGGGGGTCACGGGGGATATTTTGTGGGAGGGGGCGCACAGGGAGAGCCACAGGAAACCCCAAGGGGATTTTTGGGAGGGAAAGTGGCCGGGGGGAGGGGGAGGGCGTGCCCGACCTGGCGGCGGGGGGCGTCGAGGCGAGCAGCGGGCTGGGGGCAGGCGGGGGGGCCGGGGGCCGCTCCGGGGGTCCCGTCGGGGTGCAGGTGCAGCGTGAAGTCGCTCTCGCCCTGGATGGTCAGGGGTCTGGTGCGAGCGATCAGCATAGTAACCCCTTCCCGGCCGGGCAGATGGCCTTGAGAACGCGGCTGGGGGGCCTGTGAGGGGTCAGGGGACCCCAAATCCAAACACCCTGGGACACCCCGAACCCCAAACCCTGGAAACCCCGAACCCCAAACCCGACACCCTGGGACCCCCAAACCCCAAACCCCCAAACCCCAAACCCTGGAAACCCCTGAACCCCAAACCCTGGGACCCCCAAACCCCGAACCCCCAAATCCTGGGAAACCCCGAACCCCAAACCCTGGGACCCCCAAACCCCGAACCCTGGGAACCCCCAAACCCTGGGAAACCCCGAACCCCAAAACTCGGCACTCTGGGACACCCCAAATCCCAAACCCTGGGACCCCCCAAACCCGACACCCTGGGAAACCCCAAACCCCCAAACCCGACACCCTAGGAACCCCCAAAACCTCCAACCCAAACCCCCAAACCCGACACCCTGGGAAACCCCCAAACCCCAAACTCGGCACTCTGGGACCCCCAAACCCCCAAACCCTGGGAACCCCAAAACCTCCAAACTCGGCACCATGGGACACCCCAAATCCCAAACCCTGGGACCCCCCAAACCCGAAACCCGACACCCTGGAAACCCCCAAACCCCAAACTCGGCACCCTGGGACCCCCAAACCCTAAACCCGACACGCTGGGACCCCCACACACCCCAAACCCTGGGAACCCCCAAACCCCAAATTCGGCACCCTGGGACCCCCAAGTCCCAAACCTCCAAACCCAGAGCGGGACCCCCAAACCTCCAGCAAAGCTGCGGCTGAGGAGACAGCTGTGATCAGCCCATGCAAACCCCCAAATCACCCCAGAGCCCCAAACGCAAAACACCCCCAAACCCCCTACCGGTGCCGTCGGGAGAGCAGCACCGGGATCAGCGCTCCCAAAGCCCCCAAAGCCCCCAACCCCCCAAACCCCCCAAGCCCCCATTACCGGTGCCGTATGGGGAGGCAGCGCTGGCAGCAGCACCCAAAGCAAAATCCCCCCAAACCCCCAAACCCCCAAAACTCCCTAAAGCCCCCGTGCCGGTGCCATCGGGAGAGCAGCACCGGGATCAAGCGCCCAAAGCCCCCCAAAACCCCCCAAACCCCCCAAAGCCCCCAAGCCCCCACGTGCCGGTGCCCGTCAGGGGGGCAGGCGTAGCAGCGCCCCCAAAAATCCCCCAAAACCCCCCAAACCCCCAAAACCCCCAAACCCCCAAGCCCCTGTACCGGTGCCGTCGGGGGCAGCGTGGGATCAGCCCCCTAAAGCCCCCAAAAACCCCCGAAGCCCCCAAAAGCCCCCACAAACCCCTAGCCCCCAAACCCGCCCCAAAATCCCCCAAACCCTCCCAAGCTAAGCCCCCAAGCCCCCCGTACCGGTGCCGTCGGGGGCAGCGCTAGCAGCGCCCCCCCAGGCCTTGCCCACGCTGCAGCAGCAGGTGCGGCGGGTCAGGCGCGTGGGCAGCGGTGCTGGCACTGCTGGGACCCCGAAACCAGCGGAAACACAGACCCGCTCCTCGCCCGGCTCGGCTGCGGGGGGCAGCCCTCAAGACCCCTCCCCAAAAACCACAGAGCACCCCAAAACACCATGGAGCACCCCGGCTTTTTTTGGAGGGGCAGAACCCGCTAGAGACCCCTCCCCAAAAACCACAGAGCACCCCCAAAACCCCATAGACACTCCCCGGCTTTGCTGGGGGGCAGGACTCCCAGAGACCCCTCCCAAAAACCACAGAGCATCCCAAACCCCAGAGACACACCCCGGCTTTTTTGGGAGGGGCAGGACCCGCAGAGACCCCTCCCAAAACCACAGAGCACCCCCAAAACCCCAGAGACACACCCCGGCTTTTTTGGGAGGGGGCAGGACCCGCAGAGACCCCTCCCCAAAACCACAGAGCACCCCAAAACACCATAGATACCCCCCGGCTTTGCTGGGGGCAGAACCCTAGAGACCCCTCCCCCAAAAACCACAGAGCACCCCAAAACCCCATAGACACCCCCCGGCTTTTTAGGGGGGGATGAACAGCAGCCTCAGAGACCCTCCCCAAAATCCCCAAAACTCCAGAAAAATCCCACCGAGCACCAAAACTCCATGGACATCCCCCCGGCTTTTTGGGAGGGGGGCAGGACCCTTAGAGACCCCTCCCAGAACCCCAAAAACACCCAGAGGAAACCCCCAGGACCGCCCAAAAACCCCCCAGGACTCCCCCAAGAAATCCCAGGTCCCCCCAGAAAAGACCCCCCAAGACCCCCAAAACCCCCTGGAAAAAGACCCCCCAGGATCTCCCAAGACCCCCAGGACCCCCCAGTACCCCCCAAGACCCCCCAAAACCCCCTGGAAAAAGACCTCCCAGGACCCCCAAGACCCCCAGGACCCCCAGGACCCCCCAGTACCCCCCCAAGAACTCCCAGGACCCCCCAGGACCACCCAATAACTCCCAGGATCCCTCAGGAAAGATCCCTCAAGACACCCCAGGACCCCCCAAGACCCCCCAGTACCCCCAAGACCCCCTGGAAAAAGACCCCCCAGGCCCCCCAGACCCCCCAGGCCCCCCGGCCCCCCAGACCCCCCGTGCGCAGGCACTGGCTCGGGAGGGGGCCCAGCACGTGCCGGCCGAGGCAGGAGCAGCGGAAGCTGCCCTGGGTGTTGGCGACACTCGCCCGGGCTGGCACACGCCCGGGCAGGGCGCGCTCGTTAATGTCTGCGGCAGGTACGGCACACCTGAGCCAGGTGCTGCACACCTGGGCCAGGTATAACACACCTGAGCCAGGTATGGCACACCTGAGCCAGGTACGGCACACCTGAGCCAGGTGCTGCACACCTGAGCCAGGTATGGCACAGCTGGTACAGGTATGGCACACCTGAGCCAGGTACGGCACACCTGAGCCAGGTGCTGCACACCTGGGCCAGGTACGGCACACCTGAGCCAGGTATGGCACACCTGAGCCAGGTATGGCACACCTGGGCCAGGTATGGCACAGCTGGTACAGGTATGGCACACCTGAGCCAGGTGCTGCACACCTGGGCCAGGTATGGCACAGCTGGTACAGGTACGGCACACCTGAGCCAGGTGCTGCACACCTGGGCCAGGTATGGCACAGCTGGTACAGGTACAGCACACCTGAGCCAGGTATAACACACCTGAGCCAGATATGGCACACCTGAGCCAGGTACGGCACACCTGAGCCAGGTGCTGCACACCTGAGCCAGGGTATGGCACACCTGAGCCAGGTACGGCACAGCTGGTACAGGTATGGCACACCTGAGCCAGGTACGGCACAGCTGGTACAGGTATGGCACATGTGGTACAGGTATGGCACACCTGAGCCAGGTACGGCACACCTGAGCCAGGTACGGCACATGTGGTACAGGTATGGCACACCTGAGCCAGGTACGGCACACCTGAGCCAGGTGCTGCACACCTGGGCCAGGTACGGCACACCTGAGCCAGGTATGGCACACCTGAGCCAGGTACGGCACACCTGAGCCAGGTGCTGCACACCTGGGCCAGGTACGGCACACCTGAGCCAGGTGCTGCACACCTGAGCCAGGTATGGCACAGCTGGTACAGGTATGGCACAGCTGGTACAAGTATGGCACACCTGAGCCAGGTATGGCACACCTGAGCCAGGTATGGCACAGCTGGTACAGGTACAGCACACCTGAGCCAGGTACGGCACACCTGTGTCAGGTATAACACACCTGAGACAGGTATGGCACACCTGAGCCAGGTATAACACACCTGAGACAGGTATGGCACACCTGAGCCAGGTACGGCACACCTGAGCCAGGTATGGCACACCTGAGACAGGTATGGCACACCTGAGCCAGGTATAACACACCTGACTTCACACCTGAGCCACTCACTGCTGTCTGACAGGTGTGATATGGGTGTGGCACAGGTAGAACACACCTGGCACAGGTGACACAGGTGAGATTTCAGGTGTGGCACTGATAGAAGACACCTGGCACAGGTGTGATACAGGTGCAACAGAGGCAGAACACACCTGGCACAGGTGTGGCACAGGTATGGTATGGGTGTGGCACAGGTAGAACACACCTGACCTGACACCTGCACACTCACTGCTGTCTGACAGGTGTGATACAGGTGTGATACAGGTAAACACACCTGAAACAGGTGACACAGGTGTGATATCGGTGTGACACAGGTGTGACCCAGGTGTGGCACAGGTGTGACCCAGGTGTGGCACAGGTGTGATATCGGTGTGACACAGGTGTGATATCGGTGTGACACAGGTGTGATATCGGTGTGACACAGGTGTGGCACAGGTATGACCCAGGTATGATATAGGTATGATATAGGTGTGACACAGGTGTGACACAGGCATGACACAGGTGTGATATCGGTGTGACAGGTGTGACACACGTGTGACACAGGTGTGACACAGGCATGACACAGGTGTAACTCAGGTGTGACCCAGGTGTGACAGGTGTGGCACACCTGCCCAGGTGTGACCCAGGTGTAACTCAGGTGTCACACAGGTGTAACTCAGGTGTGACACATAGGTGTGACAGGTGTGGCACACCTGCCCAGGTGTGACCCAGGTGTAACTCAGGTGTCACACAGGTGTAACTCAGGTGTGACCCAGGTGTGACCCAGGTGTCACCCAGGTGTCACCCAGGTGTCACACAGGTGTCACACAGGTGTGACAGGTGTGACACACCCGCCCAGGTGTGACCCAGGTGTGATATCAGTGTGACACACAGGTGTCACACAGGTGTGGCACACCTGCCCAGGTGTGACCCAGGTGTAACTCAGGTGTGACCCAGGTGTGACCCAGGTGTGACTCAGGTGTAACTCAGGTATGAGACAGGTGTCACTCAGGTGTCACACAGGTGTCACACAGGTGTCACACAGGTGTGACACACCTGCCCAGGTGTCACACAGGTGTAACTCAGGTGTGACCCAGGTGTGGCACAGGTGTGACCCAGGTGTAACTCAGGTGTCACACAGGTGTCACACAGGTGTGGCACACCTGCCCAGGTGTGACCCAGGTGTGACCCAGGTGTAACTCAGGTGTGGCACACCTGCCCAGGTGTCACACAGGTGTAACTCAGGTGTCACACAGGTGTAACTCAGGTGTCACACAGGTGTCACACAGGTGTGACACACCTGCCCAGGTGTCACACAGGTGTAACTCAGGTGTGACCCAGGTGTGGCACAGGTGTGACAGGTGTAACTCAGGTGTGGCACACCTGCCCAGGTGTGCCCGCCCCTACCCTGGCAGTGGGAGCTGTTGAGCCGCTTGTAGCCCTGGCGGACAGTCCCCCAGCGCTCCCCCAGCGCCGCCGGGGACCCCGAACCTGCAAGAGACCCCGAGACCCCCGAGACCCCCAGTCACCCCCCAGAACGGGGGGGGGGGTGGAAAATGGGGAGGGGGCCCTGAGGAGAGGGGGTCATGGGGGGGTGTCCTGGTTTTAGGCTGGGGGGCTGAGGGGATTTTGGGGGAGTCCCGTGAGGGGGTTCTGGGGTGTCCTGGGGGGTTTCTGTGGTTTTTTTAGGGGGGTTCTGGGGGTCCTCGGGATTTCTAGGATTTTTTTGGGGGGGTCCTGGAGGGATTCTGGGGGTCTGGGTCCCCCCCAAAGGTAAGGGAGGATTCTCTGCGTGGGGGGGTCTCAACCGCCCTCGGGTTTTTTTTGGGGTGGGGGATCCCAGGAGGGCGGGGGGTGTCCCCAAGAGCTTGGGGGTGGGGGTCAGGGGGTCCCCAAGAGCTGGGGGGGACGAGGGGGGTCAGCAAGAGCTGGAGGAGGGTCCGGGGGTTCTCAGGGGTCCCCAAGAGCTGGGGGGTGGGGGGCTTCAGGGGGTCCCCAAGAGCTTGGGGGAGGGGTCAGGGGGTCCCCAAGAGCTGGGGGGGACGAGGGGGGGTCAGCAAGAGCTGGAGGAGGGTCCGGGGGGTTCTCAGGGGGTCCCCAAGAGCTGGGGGGTGGGGGGGCTTCAGGGGGGTCCCCAAGAGCTTGGGGGAGGGGTCAGGGGGTCCCCAAGAGCTGGGGGGGTCCGGGTGGGGTTCTCAGGGGTCCCCAAGAGCTGGAGGAGTAAGGGGGGTCCCCAAGAGCTGGGGGAGTTCTCAGGGGGTCCCCAATAGTTGGGGAGGGTCAGGGGGGTCCCCAAGATCTGGGGAGGGGGGTCCCCCAAGAGCTGGGAGGGTCCGAGGGGGTCCCCAAGAGCTGGGGGGTGGATCAAGGGGGTCTCCAAAGTCTTGGTGGGGGGGTTCAGGGGGGTCCCCAACAGCTTGGGGGGGTCAGGGGGTCCCCAAGAGCTGGGGAGGGTCCGGGGGTTCTCAGGGGGGTCCCCAAGAGCTGGGGGGTTTGGGGGGTCCGCAAGAGCTGGGGGAGGGTCCGGGGGTTCTCAGGGGGTCCGCAAGAGCTGAGGGGGGTTTGGGGGGTTCTCGGGAGCTGGGGGGTCCGGGGGCTCCCCAAGAGCTGGGGGGTCCCCAAGGGCTCTGGGGGTCCTGGTCCCCCCTCACCCTGCAGGTGCGGGCACTTGTGGCACTTGCTCTGTCCCCAGGCGCTGCCGATGCTGCCGCAGCAATCCTCCAGCTTGGTCAGGCCGGGCAGGGGGGTTACTGCCGCACTGGGGGCGCGCGGGGGTCAGCACCCCAAAAAACCCCCGAGCCCCCCAAAAAACCCCCGAGACCCCAAAACATCCCCCCAACCCCCAAATCCCACCGTGGCCCTCCAGGGACCCCCCGGCAGCAATCCTCCGGCTTGGTCAGCCCGGGCAGGGGGTTACTGCCGCACTGGGGGGCGCGGGGGGTCAGAACCCCAAAAACATCCCTCGAGACCCCAAAAACCCCCAGCCCCAAAAATCCCATCCATAACCCCCCAAAACCCCTCGAGACCCCCCCCAAAACCTCCCCGCACGCACAGGGACCCCCGGCAGCAATCCCGGAGCGCGGTGAGCGCGGGGAGGGGGCGCTGCAGAATTGGGGGGGAGGTCAGCACCCTAAAAACCCCAAAAACACCCCAAAAAAATCCCTGAGACCCCAAAAACAACCCCCAGACCCCAAATTCCACCCATAACCCCCCCAAAAAGCCCCCCCCCCAGACCCCAAATCCCAGCCGTGACCCAACAGGGACCCCCGGCAGCAATCCCGGAGCTCGGTGAGCGCGGGGAGGGGGCGCTGCAGAATTTGGGGGGGTCAGCACCCCAAAATACCCCCAAAACACCCCCAAAACACCTCAAAACACCCCCAAAAAATCCCTGAGACCCCAAAAACACCGCCCCAGACCCCAAATTCCACCCGTGCCCCCCCCCCACACCCACCGGCAGCAACCCCGGTGAGCTGCAGAATTTGGGGGGGTCAGCACCCCAAAACACCCCAAAACACCCCAAATCCCAGCCCCCCGACCCCCTAAAGGTGCCGGGACCCCCCCCCATTCCCGCGCCCCCCCCTCACCGAGTGCTTGGGCAGCGTGTCCTGGAAGCAGCGGCCCAGCGGTTTGTGGGTGTGGGGGCGGGGGGGCGCGGGGGGCTTGCTGACCGCCGGGGCTGCGCGGTGCCAGGAGCCCCCCCCCCAAAGGGCAGGGGGAGCCCCCTCGGGGGGCGCGGCTCGATGCGGTGCACCTGCACCGAGGCCTCGGGGGGTGATGGACCCGCACGTTCACCAGGGAGGGGGCACCTGGGCTGGGGGGCAGCGGGAGCTGGGACCCCCGAACCCCAAAATCCGGCACCCTGGGACCCCCGGACCCCAAAATCCGGTACCAGGGACCCCCCAAATCTGGCATCCTGGGACCCCCCCGAACCCCAAAATCCGGCACCCTGGGACCCCCCGAACCCCAAAATCCGGTACCTGGGACCCCCCGGACCCCAAAATCCGGTACCCTGGGACCCCCCCTGAACCCCAAAATCCAGTACCTGGGACCCCCTAGATCCGGCATCCCGGGACCCCCCGAACCCCAAAATCCGGTACCTGGGACCCCCCCGAACCCCAAAATCCGGTACCCTGGGACCCCCCAAATCTGGCATCCCGGGACCCCCCGAACCTCAAAACCCAGAACTGGGACCCCCGAACCCCAAAATCCGGTACCTGGGATCCCCAAACCCAGCACGAAACACGTGGGACCCCCCCAACCCCAGCAGAACCCCCTGGGACCCCCCCCGCCCAAACGGCCACCCCCAGACACGGGACCCCCAAAACTCTCCGTCCCCCACACCCCCAAAACCCCCCAAATTTCCCCCGGTACCTTCAGCCGAGTGATGTCCCGGCCCCAGGGGCACGACGAAGGTGGCGTGGCTGACGTGTCCCCCCGTGTCCCCCCCCCCGTGTCCCCCCCCGTGTCCCCCGCCGTGGGCAGCCCCGGGGGGCTCGGGGGCTGCCGCCCCCGGGGCCATCGGCGATGACCTGGACGGCGTAAACGGCGACCTTGGAGCCCGGGGCGGGGTCCGGGGGGCGGCGGCGGGGTCGGGGGCGCGGGGGGCGGAGGGGGGTCCTCCCGCCCCCGCTGCCCGCGCCCCCCCGCGGGGACCTGGCAGAAGCGGCCGGTGAAGTTGGGGGGCACAGGCAGTGGGAGCGCGAGCTGCACTGCCCCCGTTCATGCAGGGCAGGGGGCACACCACTGTGGGGGAGAGACCCCTGAGACCCCCGGAGAGCCCCCAAATTCCCTGAGACCCCCGGAGAGCCCCCCCAAATCCCCCAGACCCCCTGAGATCCCTCCTGAGAACCCCCAAAATCCCCTGAGACCCCCCGGAGAGCCCCCCAAAATCCCCCAGACCCCCTGAGATCCCCCGCAGCGCCCCCCAAATCCCCCTGGAGACCCCTGAGATCCCCCCAAATTCCCTGAGACCCCCGCAGCGCCCCCAAATCCCCTGAGACCCCCCGGAGAGCCCCCCAAAATCCTCCAGACCTCCTGGGACCCCCCATGGCGCCCCAAAAATCCACTGAGACCCCCGCGAGCGCCCCCCAAATCCCCTGAGACCCCCTGAGATCCCCCAAATTCCCTGAGACCCCCGCAGCGCCCCCAAATTCCCTGAGACCCCCAGAGACCCCCTGAGATCCCCCCAAATCCCCTGAGACCCCCTGAGATCCCCCCAAATTCTCTGAGACCCCCGCAGCGCCCCCCAAATCCCCCAAGACTCCTCAAGCCCCCCCAGACCCCTCTGTCCCCTCTGTCCCACCGCGGTGCCGGTGCCACCCCCGTGTCCCCATCGTGTCCCCATCGTGTCCCCATCGTGTCCCATCCCCAGCACAGTCCCGGCGCTGTCCCCACACCTGAGCCAGCGCTGTCCCCGTGTCCCCACCCTGTCCCCGTGTCCCCATCCCTGTCCCCGTGTCCCCGTCATTGTCCCCATGTCCCCGAGTCCCCCTGTCACTTACCCACTCGGAACCTGGACCCAGTTCGTGTGTCCCTGTCCCCGTGTCCCCATCATTGTCCCCTCCCTGTCCCTGTGTCCCCGTGTCCCATTCCTGTCCCCGTGTCACTCACCCACTCAGAACCCGGAGCCAGTCGGTGTGTCCCTGTCCCCCATCATTGTCCCCATGTCCCCGTGTCCCCGTGTCACTCACCCACTCGGAACCCGGACCCGGTCAGCGTGTCCCCGTGTCCCCATCATTGTCCCCGTGTCCCCGTCATTGTCCCCATCTCTGTCCCTGTGTCCCCGTGTCCCCGTGTCCCGGTGTCACTCACCCACGCGGAACCCGGAGCCGGTCCATGTGTCCCTATGTCCCGGGTGTCCCCGTGTCCTCATCATTGTCCCCATGTCCCCGTGTCCCCGTGTCACTCACCCACGCGGAACCCGGACCCGGTCAGCGTGTCCCTGTCCCCATCATTGTCCCCGTGTCCCCGTGTCACTCACCCATGCGGAACCCCGAGCCCGTCAGCGTGTCCCTGTCCCCGTGTCCCCATCCCTGTCCCCGTGTCACTCACCCACTCGGAACCCGGACCCGGTCAGCGTGTCCCCATGTCCCGGGTGTCCCCGTGTCCCCATCCCTGTCCCCGTGTCCCCGTGTCACTCACCCACGCGAACCCGGACCCGGTCAGCGTGTCCCTGTCCCCGTGTCCCCATCCCTGTCCCCGTGTCACTCACCCACGCGGGAGCCCCGAGCCCGTCAGCGTGTCCCTGTCCCCATCCCTGTCCCCGTGTCCCCGTGTCACTCACCCACGCGGAACCCGGACCCGGTCAGCGTGTCGGCCGCGTGCCCGTTCTCGCCGATCAGGGTCATGTTGGAGCCGGGCTGGCACGAGTCGCGACAGAGCCCCTTCAGACACGTCCTCCGGCAGATCAGGGGGGCGAAGACCACCTTGAAGCGCTCCCGGGCCACGGCCGCGCCCCCCCCGCGCCCCCCCAGCGCCGCCAGCGCCGCCAGCGCCGCCCACAGCCCCCCCCAGCGCCACATGGTCCCCGCGGGACCCCGGGACCCCCGGACCCGCGGCGGGCGGGGGGCTCCGGCCCGGACGCTGCCGCCCCCTCGAGGGGGGGTCCCGGACCCTGCGAACCCGGGAGGGGTCGCGGATTCCCCGGCTCCGCTTTTTGGGGGGTCCCCGCGCTCCCCCCAAGAGTGACGCCCAGCCCAGAGGCCGAGGGTCGCTTTTGGGGTGCCCTCCCCCTCGGGGGGGTGTCGCAGAGGCCGGAGCCCCCCTTGCCGGTTGTTGGGGTCCCCTCGGTGGTCCCGGGCTCCCCTCGGGGGTAGGGGGATCCTGCTGGACTCGCGCGCTCCCGCGGCCGCCTGGGATGGCGCTGGGATGGGGGGAGCGGAGGGGGGCCCGGGCGGGGAGGGGGCGGGGGCCGAGCCCTGGGTCCGCTCCAGGAATTGGGGGGCGGGGTGTGGGGCGGGGAGGAGCCCGGATGGCCGGGCCGGTTCCAGCGTCGGGCCCGTGAAAACGGGAGGGGTGGGACCCCCCAAAACTTCTGGGATTTGTCCCCCAAAAAATTCTGTGGAATTTTGGGAATTCTCTGGAGGGCCGCAGCCCTCCCCGGGATGGGGGGCGGGGGTGATGGGAGCGCCCCCCCCCAAAACTCCTGAGAGCACCCATGGGAAACTGCGGCCCTCGGGAGCGCCTGAGACCCCCCAGCCAAACGGGGACCCCCAAAAATCCCGAGAAACGAGGGATGGAGCCCCCCAAAAACCCTGAACCCCCCAAACCCCAGAAACCCCGCACGGGGGGAGGGGGCAGATGGGATCCCCCAAACGCTGCGACCCCCCAAGGTGGAAATGACCCCCCAAAAGCGCTGGGACCCCCCATGATGGGGTGTGGGGGCGAATGGGACCCCCACCCCAAATTCCCTGCTCCGGGGGGTGGGACCCCCACTCAATTCCCCCCCACTGCCCATCCCCCAGGGCAGGACGAGGCGCCTCAGGCAGTTTTGGGGTCCCGGGAGTTTTATTTGGTCACAGTCGCCCCCCAAAACCTGCCGGGACCCCCGTCCAGTGTCGGGACCGCCCGGGGGCGGGGCTTCCGCCGGGGGGGCGGGGTCTCCGCGCGCCCACCAATCAGGGCGGAGTTTCCTGGTTCTCCCAGTCGGGGGCGTGGTTTCCTGCCGTGAGGCCCCGCCCAGGAGGGGGCGGGGCGTTTTAATGCCCTTTGCTTTGGCCAATGGCGCGTCCGCGTGGGCGGGGCTTCCGCCGCCGCAGCTGTCAATCACAGCCCGGCGGGGGGCGTGGCCTGCGCGGGACTCGTTGCTGTCAATCACGTCAATCGCGGCCGCTCATTGGTGGCCGGAGAGGCGGGGCGGGTCCGGGCGCGGCGCGCGCGCTCGATGGTCGCTGAAGGGGTCTCGGGGGCGGGGCGCGGCGGGGGCGGGGCGCGGCGCGGCCCCGCGGACACGAAGCTCCAGGGATCGATGCGGGGGGCGGAGCGGGGAGGGGCGGGGCCGGGCGGGGCCTGCGGGGGAGGGGCGGGGCTGGGGGCGGTGCGACCCCCGAAACTGCCCCTGCGACCCCGAAACTGCCCCGCGGCCCCCAAATCTGCCCCACGACCACCCCAAAACTGCCCCACGACCCCCCAAAATCTGCCCCACGACCCCCAAAACTGCCCCGCGACCACCCAAATCTGCCCGCGACCCCCAAACTGCCCCACGACCACCCAAAACTGCCCCACATGACCGCCCAAATCTGCCCCCCACGACCACCCAAATCTGCCCCATAACCCCCAAAACTGCCCCGCGACCACCCAAAACTGCCCCACGACCCCCAAATCTGCCCCCACGACCGCCCAAAACTGCCCCGCGACCCTCGAAATCTGCCCCACGACCACCCAAAACTGCCCCACGACCCCAAATCTGCCCCACGACCACCCAAAACTGCCCCGCGACCCCCAAAACTGCCCCACGACCCCCGAAATCTGCCCCACGACCCTCCAAATCTGCCCCACGACCACCCAAAAATTTCCCCCACGATTTCAAATCTGCCCCCACGACCCCCCAGAAACGCCCCACGACCACCCAGAGCTGCCCCACGAGCCCCCAAAACTGCCCCACGACCTCCCAAAACTGCCTCACAGCCTCCCGGGACCACCCCTGAAACTGCCCCCCTCCCCCAAACCGCCCCCTCCTGCCCCACAGACCCCCGTGGGTGTCCCAACCCCCCAGTCTGTCCCCCCAAACCCCCCCCTCCCCCCCAGTGCCCCTTACCCCACTCGGGGGTCCCAGCTGGGCTCAGCTCTCGGGGTCTCCGGCGCCCCCCACAAGGCTGCAGCCCCAGCTCGGGGGTCCCGGGGGTCCCGGGGGTCCGGGCACGACGTGGCTCAGGGGTCCCGGGGGTCCCGGGGGTCCCTGGGGTGCAGGGGCTGCCCTAGCTCGAGGGTCCTGGGGGGTCCGGCACGCCCTGCTCGGGGGTCCCGGGGGTCCCGGGGGTCCTGGCTCCCCCTTGCTCGGGGGTCCAGGACCAATTCAGCTCCAGGGTCTTGGGGGTCCGGGCTCGGCCCTGCTCGGGGGTCCCGGGGATCCTGGGGGTCCCGGTCCGGGTCCCGCTCGGATCCGGGGAGCCGGGGGTCCGGGCTCGGCCCTGCTCGGGGGTCCCGGGGGTCCCGGGGGTCCGGGCGCCGCCGGGCTCGGGGGTCCCGGGGGTCGCGGGGCTCCGGGCTCGGTTTGGCTCGGGGGTCCCGGGGCTCCAGGCTCGGCCCAGCTCGGGGGTCCCGGGGGACTCCGGCGAGCCCAGGGCGCGCTCCCAGCGGCGCGGGGAGAGGCGCAGGAGGCCGGGGGAGGGCGGGGGGCTGCGGGGGGACTCGGGGGGCGCCAGCTCCCGGCCCAGCCCCAGCGAGGCCAGCAGCGCCGAGCCCTTCAGCAGCGCCCGCCGCAGCAAGCGGGGGGTCCCGCCCCGAGACCCCCGGCCCTCCTCGGCCTCCGGGGGCCCCGCCTCGCCTGCGGGTGGGGAGGGGGAGAGGGATGAGACCCCCAAAAAAACCCCCCAAAACTCCCCCAAACCTCCCCAAATCCTGAGCGGGACACGCGTGGGTCAGGGTGGGAGGGGGAGAGGAGGAGACCCCCAAAAAACCCCCAAACCCCCAAACCCTGAGCGGGGCACGGTGGGTAAGGGTGGGGAGGGGGGACAGCGGGATGGGACCCCCCAAAACCCCCCCAAACGCCCCCAAAACCCCTCAAAACCCCCCAAACCCTGAGCGCCGGACACAGCGGGGTCATTGTGGGGAGGGGGACAGCGGATGGGACCCCGAAACCCCCCCAAACCCCTCCCCCAAAACACCCCAAACCCCCCAAACCCTGAGCGGGACACAGCGAGGTCATTGTGGGGAGGGGGCACAGAGGGATGAGACCCCCAAAACACCCCCAAAACACCCCCAAACCCCCCCCAAATCCTGAGAGCGGGCACGGCCGGTCAGGGTAGGGAGGGGGAGAGGATGAGACCCCCAAAAACCCCCCAACCCCTCCAAATCCCCCCAAACCCTGAGCGTGGGCACAGCGGGGTCAGGGTGGGAGGGGGCACAGAGGGATGGGACCCCCAAACCCCCCCCAGACCCTCCCAATACTCCCCCAGACCCCCCAAACCCCTGAGCGGGACACAGCGGGTAATTGTGGGGAGGGGAGAGCGGGATGGGACTCCCCCAAGCCCCCCAGATCCCCCCAGACCCTGAGCGGGGGCACAGGGGTCAGGGTGGGGAGGGGCACAGCGGGATGGGACCCCCCAAACCCCCCCCCCAGACCCTCCCAATACTCCCCCAGACCCCCCAAACCCTGAGTGGGACACAGTGGGGTAATTGTGGGGAGGGGGAGAGTGGGATGGGACTCCCCCAAGCCCCCCCAGAACCTGAGTGGGACACAGCGGGTAATTGTGGGGAGTGGGACAGAGAGATGGGACCCCCCAAGCCCCCCAGCCCCCCCAGCCCCTGAGCCCACCCGGACTCCACCGTTGGGGGACGCGTCCCCCGGCTCAGCTCGTCCGTGTCCAGGTACCAGGTGGTCTCGTCCGGCCGCAGCTGCCGCCTGGGGGGACACCCGAGTGTCCGGGGGGTCTGGTGTCCGGGGAGGGGGGCTGGGACACTCCTGACCCCCCAAACCCCCCGGACCCCCCACCTGCCATTGGGGGCGCTGCCCCGGCCCCCCCGGCCCCATGGGCGGCTCCTCCTCCTCCTCGGGCTCCACTGGGGACACAGAGGGGCGGGAGGGGACACGGTGTCACCTTGGGGTGTCACCCCCCCAGTGTGATGTCACTGCCCCCCAGCCCGTGACGTCACTCACGCTGGATGGCGCAGGCGGGGGAAGGGCGGGATTCCCCGGGCCGTCCTCGGGTCGTGGCTCCGGGGGTCGCCTCCCGGTGATGCCTGGACCGGCCAGGCGGTGCTTGAAATCTGGGGAGGGGGAGAGCCCCCAAAAATCCCTCAAAAAACGCAGACCCCCCCCCAAAAAATCTCCGGACCCCCACAGTGGTCCCAGTCCCCCGGCTCACTCAGGACCCCCAAAGCCCCTGGACCCCCAAATCCCCCAAAACTCTGCATCCCAAAAACCTCCACAAATCCCCTGAGGACCCTCAATCCCCTGGACCCCCAAATACCCCAACACCCTCTGCTCCCCCAAAATTCTCCCTAAAACCCTCAGGACCCCCAAATCCCTCAGGGCTCCCCCAAATCCCCTGAACCCCAAATTCCCCAACACCCTCTGCTCCCCCAAAACCTCCCCTAAATCCCCTGGATCCCCAAAGCCCCCAACACTCTCTGCACCCCAAAACCCTCCACAAATCCCCTGGACTCCCAAATCCCCTGGACCCCAAATCCCCCAACACCCTCTGCTCCCCCAAAATCTCCCCAAAAGCCCTCAGGACCCCCCAGTTCCCTGGACCCCCAAATCCCCTAAAACTCTCTTGCACCCCAAAAAACCTCCACAAATCCCTCAGGCTCCCAAATTCCCCCAACACCCTCTGCTCCCCTTAAAATCTCTCCCCAAACCCCCTCAGGACCCCCCAGAGCCCCCTGCTCCCCTCAGCACCCCCCAAACCCTAAACACCCCTCCTCCCCAACCCCCAAAACCCCCATCCAAACCTGCCCACCCCCTTCTGTCTCTCCCCTCACTTTAAGCCCCCAGCCCCATTTCCCCACCCTGGGGCATCCCTAATGAGATCCGCCATGCTTCCGGGGCCTCCTGAAGGGGGGTCTATGCCTTGGGGGCCGGGGGCCGGGGCCCCTGAGCATGAGGTTGAGCTCCTCTCCAGCACCTCCAGCTCCCTGCGGGCTACGGCGCCTCAAGGCTGCCGCAGGGCTCTCGCCTGGGAGCGCTGGGCTGGGAGGCTCCTGGCCACGGCTCTCCTCCCTGCTATGCAAAGTGGGGGCCGGGGTCACGGGGTCACGGGGGGTCTGGGGGTTGTGGGGGGCTCGGGGGTCAAGGGGGGCTAAAGGGGTCGTGGGGGTCGGGGGCTCGGGCCCAGGGGGTTAAAGGGTCGGGGGTTGTGGGGGTTCAGACTCAAGGGGGTCATGAGGGTCAAAGGGGTCGTGGGGGTCGTGGGAGGGTTTGGGGGTCAAGGGGTCAAAGGGGTCATGGGGGTTCAGGGTCAAGGGGATCAAAGGGGTCTTGGGGGTCTTGGGGGTCGTGGGGGTTCGGGGTCAAGGGGCCAAAGGGTCTTGGGGGCTTTGGGGGTCAAAAGGGGTCGTGGGGGTTCAGGGTCAAAGGGGTTTTGGGGGTTGTGGGGTTTTGGGGTTAAAGGGTCAAAGGGGTCAAGGGGTCAAAGGGGTCATGGGGGTTGTGGGGGCTCGGGGTCAAGGGGGTCAAAGGGGTCATGGGGGTCGGGGGTCGTGGGGGTTCAGGTCAAAGGGTCATGAGGGTCAAAGGGGTCGGGGGGTCGTGGGGGTTTGGGGTCCAAGGGGTCAGTGGGGGTTCAGGGGTCAAAGGGGTCGGGGAGTTCAGGGTCAAAGGGGTTTTGGGGGTCGGGAGGGGTTTGGGGTCAAAGGGGTCGGGGGTCGGGGAGTTCGGGGTCAATGGGTTCAAAGGGGTCATGGGGGTCAAAGGGGTCATGGGGGTTCTGGGTCAAAGGGTCAAAGGGGTCGTGGGGGTCAATGGGGGTCCCGGGGTCCCAGGCACAGCAGGGTCACTGGGGAGGAGTTTGGGGGTCCCAGAGGGGTTTTTGGGGGTGCTGGGATGGTCTCCCAAGTGTTGAGGGGGGTTCAAGGGGGGTCTGGGGTGGTCCCAGGGCTTGGGGAGGGGTCCCAGGTGTTCAGGGGGTTGTTCATGAGGGGTCCCAGGAGTTTGGGGATGTCCCAGGTGTTTTTGGGAGGGGGTCCCAGGTGTTTTTGGGGGAGGGGTTCCCAGGAATTTGGCGGGATGTCCCAGGCGTTTTGGGGGCGGGGTCTCAGGCATTTTGGGGCGGGGTCCCAGGCGTTTTGGGGGCGGGGTCCCAGGCAATTTGGGGGCGGGGGTCCCAGGAGTCTGGAGGATGTCCCAGGTGTTTTTGGGGAGGGGTCCCAGGAGTTTGGGGATGTCCCAGGTGTTTTTGGGCGGGATCCCAGGCATTTTGGGGCGGGTCCCAGGCAATTTGGGGCGGGGGGTCCCAGGAGTCTGGAGGATGTCCCAGGTGTTTTTGGGGGAGGGGTCCCAGGAGTTTGGGGATGTCCCAGGTGTTTTTGGGAGGGGGTCCCAGGTGTTTAGGGGGTGTCCCAGGTGTTTTTGGGGCGGATCCCAGGTGTTTTTGGGCGGGGTCCCAGGCATTTTGGGGCGGGGTCCCAGGCATTAGGGGTGGGGTCCCAGGCATTTTGGGGGCGGGGTCGCGACCTTCTCGCGCCGCCCCGCAGCTCGCCGAAGAGCTCCCTGGATCTCAGCGGCGCCAGGACTCCCTGCAGCGCAGTGGAAGGACTCGGGGGGCCCGAGCCCCCCCGGCTCCAGCCCCCCCAGGCGCCGCGACGATGCTCCCCGGCCCGGCCGGGTGGGGGGTCCTGCTCTCAGCAGGCTGGGGGCTGGGCTGAGGGGGCTCCCCGGGGAACCCCCACATCGCCTCACCCCCCTCAGCACCCCGGGTATGGGCACCCCCAAAGGGCAATGTCCAAAATATCCTGAGCCCCCTGAGACCCCCAAACTCTGACCCCCTCAGCACCCTGGGTATGGGCACCCCCAAAAAGGGCAATGTCCAAAATATCCTGAGCCCCTGAGACCCCCAAATCCCCCCCGACCCCCTCAGCACCCCGGGGTATGGGCACCCCCAAAAGGGCAATGTCCAAAATATCCTGAGCCCCTGAGACCCCCAAATCCCCCCGACCCCCCCTCAGCACCCCGGGGTATGGGCACCCCCAAAAATGGCAATGTCCAAAATATCCTGAGCCCCCTGAGACCCCCTGAGACCCCCTGACCCCTTCTCAGCACCAGGGGGTATGGGCACCCCCCAAAATGGCAATGTCCAAAATACCCTGAGCCCCTCTGAGACCCCCCAAACCCCCTGAGACCCCCTAAACACCCCCCCCGACCCCCCCCCTCAGCACCAGGGGTATGGGCACCCCCCCAAAATGGCAATGTCCAAAATATCCTGAGCCCCCCAAATCCCCCCGACCCCTCAGCACTCCCCGGGGGTATGGGCACCCCCAAAATGGCAATGTCCAAAAATACCCTGAGCCCCTTTGAGACCCCTAAATCCCCCTGAGCCCCCAAACCCCCTGAGACCCCCCAAACCCCCTGACCCTCTCCTCAGCGCCCCAGGGGACTGGGCACCCCCAAAATGGCAATGTCCAGAGCACCCCAAATCCCCTGAGCCCCCAAATCCCTCTGAGACCCCCAAATCCCCTTCTGAACTCCCCCTGAACTCCCCTGAACCCCCAAACTCCCCCAAAACCCCCGAACCCCCGAATCCCCTTGAACCCTCCCCTAAGCCCCCCAGACTCTCTCTGATGCCCCCGAACTCTAAAACCCCTGAACCCCCTGGAACCCCCCGACCCCTCTGATCCCCCCCGAACCCCCCGACCCTCTGATCCCCCGAACCCCCCGAACCCCTCTGATCCCCCTGAACCCCCGAATCCCCTCAACCCCCCAAAACCCCCGACCCCTCTGATCCCCCGAACCCCCTCAATCCCCTCTTTGAACCCCCCTAAGCCTCCCCTGATCTGATCCCCTGAACCCCCGAACTGCACCTGCCATGAGCTGGGCTGCATGGGGGCGGGGCAGGTGCTGGGGATGGGCAGGGTCAGTTTGTTCACGGCCACCCCGTAGGCCACGGCCAGCCCGTCGATGCCCCGGTACGGCACCTCCCCGGTCAGCAGCTCCCACAGCAGCACCCCGTAACTGGGGGGGCACAGAGAGGGGGGGTCAGACCCCCCAAAAACACCCCACAACTGTCCCGGTGCCCCATAAGGCGCTCAGACACTGACCCCGCCAAATCCAGGTAACCCCAAATCCTCCATCCAGGGGGTTTGGGCACCCCAAATCCCTCCCCCCGCCAAGCCCGGAGTTCCCTCCCTGCCGGGACCCCCGGGACCCCTCCCCACCTCCAGACGTCGCTGCCCTTGGAGAAGGTGGAGGCTCGGATGACCTCGGGCGCCATCCAGGCGTAGGTGCCGGCCGCGCTCATCTTGGTGGTTCGCTGCCACTCGCGGGCCAGCCCGAAGTCGGTGATTTTCAGCGTCTTGCCGCTCACATCGTCGCCCACCACGGGCTGCGCCAGCAGCACTGCGGGGCATCGGCGTCAGGGACCCCCGAAGAGCGAGCCCGCAGCGCCCGCGGGGGTCCCGAGCCTCGGAAACCTCGGTGGCAACGCCCCCCGCCCTGCCGGGACCCCCGTCCTGCCGGGACCCTCATACCGGGGACACCAGTGAGCAACCAGTGGCCTCCCAGTTTGGGGATCCCAATCCAGGATACCCATCCTGGGTCCCTCGGCCTCCACATCCCTGATCCTGGGGACCCCAAAGTCCAGGACCCCCGCCCTGGGGACCCCAAAATCCGGGACCCTCATCCTTGGGGACACCAGTAGCCTCCCAGTTTGGGGATCCCAGGACACCCAATCCTGGGTCCCTCGACCTCCACCAGTGTCTGAGACCCACCCCCACCCTGGGGACCCCAATGTCTGGGACCCCTCACCCTGGGGACCCCAATGTCTGGGACCCCCATCCTGCCGACACCAGTGAGCAACCGGTGGCCTCCCAGTTTGGGGATCCCAATCCAGGACACCAATCCCGGGTCTCTCGGCCTCCACACCCCTGATCCTGGGGACCCCAAAGTCTGCGACCCCCGCCCTGGGGACCCCAAAATCTGCGACCCCCACTCTGGTGACTTTGGGCACTGAGACCCCAACCAGGAGCCCCCCAACCCTCTGTGACCCTCCACTGTGTCACCCTGGGCACTGCAGTAACTGGGACCCCCCCACTCTGGTGAATTCAGGGAGTGACCCCCCACCCTGAGGACCCCAAAATCTGGCGCACTCCCCCACCCTGGGGACCCCCAAAATCTGGGACCCCCAATGCGGTGACTTTGGGGCACCGCGAGTAACTCGACCCCCCACTCTCGGGAATTCAGGAGTGCCCCCCACCCTGAAGACCCCCGAATCTCCCTATTTACGCCCCCCCCCTAATCCCCAGCCCCCTCCCCACCTCACCATTACTGGACTTGAGGTCGCCGGTGGATGAGGGGCACGGGGGTGCCCGAGTGCAGGTACCGCATGCCCCTGGCCACCTGGCGAGCCCAGTCCAGCAGCACGGCGGGGGGGACCCTGCGGCCGGCCAGGGCCCGCGACAGCGGCCCCCCCGCCGCGAACTCCATCACCAGGCACAGGTGCGGGGGCTCCAGGCACACGGCCCGCAGCGCCACCACGTTGGGGTGCCGCAGGCGCGCGTAGAGCCGCGCCTCCCGCCGTAGGTTGGCCGCCCCGCCGCCCCCGCGTCCCCCCGCGCCGCCTTCACTGCCACCACCTGCCCCTCGCCACGTGCCCCTGGAACACGCGGCCGAAGCTCCCCGGCCCCGATCACCTCCTCCAGCCGCAGCTCCCCGAAGGCGGCTCGGGCCGGTTCCCAGCCCCCCGGTGGGGAAGGGGAGCGGGACCCCGCCGGGGAGGGGGGGGATGGAGAGCGGGAGCCCCCCGGGGATGGGGGGGATGGAGAGCGGGATGCTGCGGGGATGGGGAAGGGGAGCGCGACCCCTTTGGGGAGAAGGGGGGAGCGGACCCCCTGGGAAAAGCGGGGAGAGGGGGGGTGAGGGGGAGTGGGACCCCGCCGGGGGGATGGGGAGGGGATGCTCGGCCCCACTCCATAGGGTGCTCCCCCCCCGCGCTGGGGGGAGTTTGGGGGTGCTGCGAGGGGCTGGGGGTCCTACAGCTGCTCGGGGGTCCCTCGGTGCCCTAGGGCTGCCCGGGGACCCCATGGGGTCCCTTTATGTCCTGGGGGGTCACTGGGGTCACCTGAGCCCGACAGGTGCTGCCTGTGAGGTCTGACAGACCTGGGGTCCTAAAACCCCCGGCGGGGGGTATGGGGGTCAGGGGGTGGCTATGGGGGTCTCCTGGGGGTCCCCACACCTTCGGTCAGTCCCTGTGGTCCCTTAGAGCTCCCAGAGGTGCCTTCAGCTGCCGGGGGTCCCTGCGGGTTCTCACAGCACCTGAGGGATCCTGGGGTTCCCGGGGGTCCCGGGGTCCCTGATGGGTCCCGGGGGTCCCAGTGGCTCCTGGGGGTCCCTAGAGGTCCCCGGAGGCTCCCAGTGGTCCCTGCTGCTCCCCAGAGCCTCTCCCGGTCCCTGCGGGATCGCGACGATCCCGGCGGCTCCCGTGAGTCCCGACAGCTCCCTCGGGGTCCCTACGCCCCCTCCCCCGGTCACCACCACCGCCCCCGCGCACTCCCAGACTCCCCCCGCCCCCTCGGCGCTCCCTCCCGCCCTGCGTTCTCGGTCCCTCCGCCCCGTCCCGTCCCCCGGGGCTCCCGTCCCGTCCCCGCCTGGTCCCGCCGGCGCCCCCGCGGCCCGGGGCGGGGAGGAAGCGGCGTCCGGCGGTGTCCCCGGGGGGCAGGGGCGGCCCCGGCCGCTCTGGGCTGCCGGGGGTCCGGCGGTTCCCCGCGCGCTGGCTGCGGCGGCCCTGGGAAGGCGGAGCCGGGACATTGTCACCGGGACAAAGGAAAAGGAACCAGCGCCGGACGGGGCGGGCCGGGGGCACCGGACGCCGTGGGTGGGTGTGTGGGGGGAAACCGGACGAGAGGCCGGAGCGGGGAGTGGGGGGGGTGGGGGCGACCCTGATTCTGGGACCCCCCCGGGACCCCCGCAGCGGGCTGGGAGGGGCGCTGCAGCCCCGGGTGACACACGGGACAGCGGGAGCGGGAGCGCGGAGGGGCCGGAGCGGGGCGGGAGCGGGGCCGGGGTGGGGGCGGGGAGGTGGGGAGGGGTCCTGTGCGCCCCCTCCCCACCCCCGGGCGCGCGGCTGCCCGATTCCGCTGGGGGCGCCCTGCGCGCGGGGGCTCGGCGGGATTGGCCACGCCCACACCCGGAAAGGGGCGGGGTCTAGTCACAAACATGGGCGTGGTCCACACCGGGAAGGGGCGTGGCTTATCCACCAAGTGGGCGTTGTTCAAACCCGGGAAGGGGCGTGGCTTATCCACGGTACGGGCGTGGTTCAAACCCGGGAAGGGGCGGGTTATCACGGGGTGGGCGTTGTTCATACCCGGGAGGGGGCGTGGTTTATACAGAGAGTGGGCGTGGCCCTGTACCAGAGAAGGGACGTGGCTTGAACACAGAGTGGGTACAATCCGCATCAGAAAGGGGCGTGGCTTACCCACGAAGTGGGCGTGGGCTACGGGGGCGTGCCCACAAGCGATGCGCTGCTTATGACGTCATTCCCTGCGCAGCGCCCCGAAGCCGCGCCGGGACTGTGGGGGGAGGCTCCTCCTCCTTTTTGGGGAAGGCTATAATTAATTTGGGAGGGGTCCCGCGGCGCCATGGCGGGCGAGGCCGTGCTGCAGGTGCTCCGCCAGGGCGTGTGGGCCTCGCTGACCGGCGGCTGCTTCCTGGAGCCGCAGCTCGGCGCCTTCGCCAACTGCGTGCGGCTCTACGTGTGGCTCTTCCTGCTGGGGCTGCCGCTCGGCCTCTACTCGGTGCTGGGGGGCAAAACTTGGGGGCCTGGAGGGGCGGGGGGCAAAAATTTGGGGGTCTCTGGGGGCAAAATTTGGGGGCCAAAATTTGGGGTCTCTGAGGGACCGGGGGGAAAAATTGGGGGGTCTCTGAGGGGCAAAATTTGGGGGTCTCTGAGGGGCGGGGGGAAATTTGGGGGTCTCTGAGGGACCGGGGGGAAATTTGGGGTCTCTGAGGGGCGGAGGGGGATCCCGAGGGGCGAGGGGGCAAAATTTGGAGTCTCTGAGGGACCGGGGGAAAATTGGGGGTCTCTGAGGGGCAAAAATTTGGGGGTCTCTGAGGGACCGGGGGAAATTTGGGGTCTCTGAGGGGCAAAATTCTGGGGGTCTCTGAGGGGCGGGGGATCCCGAGGGGCGGGGGGACAAAATTTGGGGTCTTTGAGGAGGGGGGCGGCTTTGGGGGTCTCTGAGGAGCAAAATTAGGGTCTCGGAGGGGTGGGGGGCTAAAATTTGGGGGTCTCTCGGGGCAAAATTTGGGGGTCTTTAAGGGGGGCGGCTTTTGGGGGTCTCTGAGGGGTGGGGAGGAATGAGAGCGGTTGATTTTGGGGGTGATTTTCGGGCTCATTTTTGGGGGGCTGATTTTGGGGAGCTGATTTCGGGGTGATTTTCGGGTGATTTTCGCGCTGATTTTCGGGTGATTTTGGGGCTGATTTTGGGGGGCTGATTTTCGGGCTGATTTTCGGGTGATTTTCGGGGCTGATTTTCGGGCTGATTTTAAGGCTGATTTTGATTTTCGGGGTGACTTTGGGCTGATTTTCGGGCTGATTTTGGGGGCTGATTTTGGGGAGCTGATTTCGGGGTGATTTTCGGGTGATTTTCGGCTGATTTTCGCGCTGATTTTCGGGTGATTTTTGGGTGATTTTTGGGGCTGATTTTCGGGCTGATTTTGGGCTGATTTTGGGGGCTGATTTTCGGGTGATTTTCGGGCTGATTTTGGGCCGATTTTCGGGTGATTTTCGGGTGATTTTCGGGCTGATTTTGGGGGCTGATTCCGGGCTGATTTTCGGGGTGATTTTTGGGCCGATTTTCGGGCTGATTTTGGGCTGATTTTGGGGGGCTGATTTCGGGCCGATTTTGGGGCCAATTTTCAGGTGATTTCTGGGCTGATTTTGGGGGGCTGATTTTCGGGTGATTTCTGGCTGATTTCGGGCTGATTTTGGGGGGCTGATTTTCGGGTGATTTCTGGCTGATTTCGGGCTGATTTTCGGGTGATTTTCGCGCTGATTTTGGGCTGATTTTGGGATGCTGACCCCCATCCCCCCCCAGGCGCTGCCCCCTCCCCCGCCGTGGCCGCGCTGTACTGCGCGCTCGTGGCCGCGTTTTTTGGGGCCGTCAAGGCCGTGACGTTCCGGCTGCACGCGCGCCTGGACCGGGGGGCCCGAGGGGACCCCGAGGGGGCGGCGGGCGCTGCTGCCCCCCAAAGCGCTGAGGAGCGGGACGGGACCCCCGGGTGAGCTGGGGGGCTGCGACATTGTTTTGGGGGGTGGTGTGGGTGCATTTTGGGGTCTGGGTGCATTTTGGGGTCTGGGTGTATTTTGGGGGTCTGGGTGCATTTTGGGGTCTGGGGGTATTTGGGGTCTGGGGTCACCCTGTCGCAGCCCCCGGGGGGTCTGAGCTCTCGGTGCTGCGCTGGCCCGGCGCGACCCCCCAGCTCCGCGGCTTCAACCAGCTGTCGGTGAGTGAGTGCGACCCCCGAGCCCCCCGGCATAGAGACCCCCCAGCCCAGCTGAGCGTCACCTGTCCCCATGGAGCTGCTGCCACACCTGGACAGCGACCCCGGGGTGAGCAGCACCGCGACCCCTCCCTCCCTGCGGGACCCCTCCTCCAATTTGTGCCCCCCTCTAAACCCCCCTGTGCCCCCCAGAGCTGCGGGACGTCTCACGGCCGCTGCCGACCGCGACTGGCTGCGCTCGGTGCGTGCGGGGGGCGCGGGGGTCCCCACGGGGCGGGGGGCGATGCCGGGACCCCCCGCCCTCCCCCCCTGCGGGGTTGGGGGGGATCCCGCCTGGCAGCCCCCCATCGCCCCCCAGGGTGGGGATCACAGCAGCGCCTCCTCCACCCCCCCCACAGACTCCCCCGGGACCCCCCTTGAATGCTGGGGAGGGGGAGGGGGGTCTGAGCCAGGTGAGACCCCCAGTGGGGGCGACCCCAAAAACAGCGGGGTCCAGCCCTCTAACGGGGGGGTCCAGGGCTATGACCGGGATATTTTGGGGTCCCCGGGGCTGGGGGCCGTGCCCTGTCCCGGGGGGTTTGGGGGCTGATTTTGGGGATCCCCCCCCGTCTCTTATCGGACTCTCTCACTTCGTTCTGCTCCTTTTTTGACGGAGTTCTGTCGGTTTTAAAGTTGATAAGGAGAAATTAATAAATAAAGCCCGTAACGGTTCCAAAATCTGGAGTTTTTTGGTTTTTACTTTTTTTGGTTTTCCCGCCACGCCCGAGCGCGGGGGTGACAGGAGAGGGGGGCGCACACACCTGAATCCCTGAAATGAGGAGGGGGGCGCAGGAGGTGTGGGGGGTCAGAGGGGTTCTTTGAGCCCCCCCACCCCCAGCCTTTTTTCCCGCCCCCCCAGCGCGGTGGGAGGAAGCGGCAGAAGGGAAGGGCGGGGGCGGGGCGCGCGCCCTGGAGCCGCCGCTGCTGCTCGGAACGGGGGTCCGGCAGGGCTGGGACCCCCCAGAACAAGCCGGGACCCCCCAGAACACCCCGGACCCCCCCGGCTGGGGGTGATCCCCCCGCCCAGAACCGTGACAGGCCCATAGGTAGGAATGGGGAAGGGTTTCTTTTGGGGGGTCGTGCCCTGGGGAAGGGTCTCACCCTCGGGGGAGGGGCGCTTTACACGGGGGGTCTCTTCACGGGGTGTCCCCACCCCAAAATCTTGTGCCCAGCCCCCCCTGCGGGTGACCCCCCCACCCACCGCGACCCCCGTGCGAGGTTTTTCCTCAGATCCCCGACTTTTAATTAGGGGGGTCCCCAAAATTTGGGGATCTCCCGGGAGGCCCCCCGCCCCCCCCGAGTCCCTGCGCGCCCTGAGCCACCTGTACCTGTGGGGGGTCACTCGTGCTGCCCCCCAAATTAACGCGGTTTAAATAAATTGGGAGGGGTCGAGGAAGGGCCAGGACATTGTGGGGGCGGACGCCGCTTCCTGCGGTGGGGGCGGGGGGCCGGACGCCGGGTCCTGCAGCGGAGAGGGAAGTTGGGGGGTTGGGGGCCGGACGCCCGAGTTCATTCCGGGGGGCGAGGTCAGGAGCGGGGCGCGGCGCGGTGGGGGAGGGGCGCTGCGGATGAGCGGGACCCCCCAGAGGGGTGGGGGGGCCAGTGGAGGGGGTCGCGGGAGCCGCTGGGGGCAGAATTTTGGGGCCGGCGGCTGCCGACACTTCCTGGATGGCAGGAAACCGCTGGCGGCGGCGCGTCCGGGCCCCCCCAAAGATCCCCCGGGTCCGCAACTTCCCCAACCCCCTGACCCCCCAGACCCTCCCCAAACCCCCCGGGGCTGCTGGGGGACACGGGGGTGCGGCCCAAAGCAGGGACCCGCGTGTCCGGGGGTCCCAGGTGCCTTCCCCTCCCCCCAGGAAAGTTTTGGGGTCCCTATAGCGGGGGGAGGTGGGGGGTCTGGGGTGGAGGGACGGACAGGGACGGACAGAGGGACGCGCGGAAGGGGGGCGGAGGGGTCAGGACCCCCCACCCCCCGCTGACCCCCGTGTCCCCTCCCCAGGTGTCACCGTCGCCCCCCACCCCAGCGATCGCCGCGATCGGAGCCTCCCCTGCCCCCGTGTCCCCCCCCCCATTGACCCGACCCGGCGAGGGGCGCGTGGGAAAAGGGGCGGGGCCTCCGCGGGCGGGAATCCGCGCGCAGCCAATCAGCGCGCGGGGCGCGTTCCCACGTTTCTCATTGAGAAATCTGCGGGCGGGATCCCCGCTACTGACCCCGGGGGCCCGGAGACTTTCAGGGGGGTCTAAGGAGTCCCTGAGGGTCTCTTGGGGGTTCCTCGAGGATCGCGGGAGTCCCCGGGGGTCGCGGGGAGTCCCCGGGGTCCCAGGGTGGTAATTGAGGGGTCCTCGGGGGGCGTTTTTGGGGGCCATGCAGTCCGACGATCTCTTCCTCCGCAAAATGCGGGGTCCCCTGGCCGGCCGCCCCTTCCCCGCCCCCCGCCGTGGTTGGGGCGGGGTCCCCCTCCCTCCTCCGGGGAGCCGCCCCCGGCAGCGCAGCAGCAGCGAGGCGGCTCTGGGGAGACCCCCGGAGGATGGGGGGTCTCCGCTGGGGGTGTCCCCCGTAGCCGCAACCCCAAAGCCACGAGGAGGCGGCGGGGGCAGCCCCACATCCCCCGTTTCCGCGACCCCTGCTGCTGCTGGGGCTGGCGGCGGCCGCCGGTGGGGGACTGATTTCTTCCCTGCCCCACCCTGGAGCCCCCCTCCCCGCTCATTACGACGTTCAGAGCATCCTCTTCGATCCCACTGAGCCCCCGGGACCCCCCGGCCTCATCTCGGGGGGGCCGGCCACTGAGCCTGAGGGAGCCCCCCGGGACCCCGGGGACCCCCGAGCCCGAGGCGCTGGTGCTGAGCTGCCCCCGCTTCTGCTGCGAGACCGCGTGGGGAGCGGGGAAATGGGGGCTGGGGTCTCAGCAGAGCCCCCCGGGCCCGGGGCAGCTGCCGAACGCGGGGCCGTGGCGGTGCTGGAGGAGCCCCAGGGCGGGTGAGACGCACCCCATCGAGCACAGCGATGAGGGCCGGAGTATTATCGGAAATATTTCTATGGGGAAAGGTGAGCCTGGGGGGGAGGGGAAATGGGGGGTCTGGGGGCGGGGAATGGGGGTCTGGGGGTGGGGAATGGGGGTCTGGGGGGCGGGGGGGATACAGCTGACACTGGAACAGGTGGGGAGGGGGCGGGGAAGATGAGTTTGGGGGTGGAGGGTCCTGTCCTCACCTGAGCCCTCCCAGAGCATCCAGGTGAGAGCGCCCTGACCCCGGCTGGGGCCGCGTGGGGATTTGGGGATTTGGGATCCCGACTTCGTGCCCCCCAGAGCACCACAACCTGCTGGGCGAGGACCCCCGGCTGGGGGCCCGTGGCCGTGTCCCCCTGCGCAGGGAGGAGAAGGAGGGGAGCGGCACGCAGGTGCTGCACAGGATCATCAGACGCACCTGCCAGGTGAGCTGGGGGAAATGGGAGGGGATCCTCGGGGGAAATGGGGAGGGGATCCTCGGGGGAAAATGGGGAGGGGGATCCTCGGGGGAAATGGGGAGGGGATCCTCGGGGAAATGGGGAGGGGATCCCTCGGGGGGAAATGGGGAGGGGATCCTCGGGGAAATGGGAGGGGGATCCTCCCTCGGGGAGGGGGAAATGGGGAGGGGATCCTCGGGGGGAAAATGGGAGGGGATCCCTCGGGGGCGGGCGGAATCAGGGTTGGGGGGTCCCAGAAAATGGGGAGGTGGGAGGGGCTGGTTAAGGGTGGGTGGAATTAGTGGGGTGGGGGCACCTGAGGGGTGCCAAAAATCCCATAGGGGACCTGGGGGGTGCTCAGGGTGGGGGTACCATGAGTGTCCCCCCCCCCAAAACTCACCCCAAAAATCCTGTAGGAGATTTGGGAGGGGTGCTCAGGATGGGGTACCATGATTCTCCCCCCAAAAACTGACCCCAAAAAATTCTATAGGGGGTTCTGGGGCTGCTCAGGTGGGGATACTCATGAGCCCCCCCCACTGACTCCCCTGCCGTGCCCCCCCAGCCGCGGACCCCAAGCGGGGGTCGGTGCTGAGGAGGCGCTGCCTGCCGCCCCCGGGGGCCTCGGGGGTCCCCCACGGAAACTTCTGGAGCTGCTGCTGCCGGGGCTGGCGGTGGGGGTTGCCGCACCTCCCCCGGCCAGGCAGGAGACCCCTCCCTCAAACTGGACGAGCAGGGGGTGAGGAGGGGGCGGCGTGGGGGGATTTGGGGAGGGGGCGTGAACAGAACAGACCCCCCACCCCTCACAAACACACCTCGTGGGAGGGGGGCTCGGGGGGCTCTGCGTGTCACCCCCCCCATGGGATGGGGACACCCCAGGTGAGGGGACCTGGACCCCAAAAGGAACCCCTGAGTGGGAAGGGGTGGGATGGGATTGATGGGATTTGTGGGATTTGTGGGATTTTGGGGATTTTGGGGATTTATGGGATTTGTGGGATTTGTGGGATTTTGGGGATTTTGGGGATTTATGGGATTTGTGGGATTTTGGGGATTTTGGGGATTTGGGGGATTTGGGATGGGATTGATGGGGTGGGATTTGGGATAGGATGGGATTGATGGGATGGGATTTATTTGATTTGGGACGAGATGGGATGGGATTTATGAGATGGGATTTATGGGATTTTTGGAATGAGATTCATGGGATGGGATGGGATTTGGGATAGGATGGGATTGATGGGATGGGATTTATTTGATTTGGGATGAGATGGGATGGGATTTATGGGATGGAATGGGATGGGATTTATGGGATTTTTGGGATGAGATTCATGGGATGGGATGGGATTTGTGGGATGGAATGGGATGGGATTTATGGGATGGGATTTATGGGATTTTTGGGATGAGATTCATGGGATGGGATTTGTGGGATTTGGGATATGATGGGATTTATGGGATTTATGAGATGCCATTGATGGGATGGGATGGATGCGATTAATGAGATTTATGGGATGGGACGGGATGGGATTTCTGGGATTTATGAGATTTATGGGATGGGATTTATGGGATTTGGAATAGGATGGGATTTATGGGATTTATGGGATGCTATTGATGGGATGGGATGGGATTTGTGGGTTGGAATGGGATGGGATGGATGCGATTAATGGAATTTATGGGATGGCAGTTCTGGGATTTATGAGATGGGATGAGATGAGATTTCTGGGATTTATGAGATTTATAAGATTTATGGGATGGGATTTATGGGATTTGGGATTTATGGGATTTGGGATAGGATGCAATTGATAGGATGGGATTGATGGGTTTGATGGGATTTCTGGGATTCCTGGGATGGGATTTCTGGGATGATTTATGGGAATTCTGGGATGGGATTTCTGGGATGGGATTTCTGGGATCCCTGGGATGGGATTTCTGGGATCCCTGGGATGGGGTTTGGGTTTCTCTGGGATGGGGTTTGGGGTTTCTGGGATGGGATTCTGGGATTCCTGGGGTTTCTGGGATGGGATTTCTGGGATGATTTCTGGGATTTCTGGGATGGGATTTCTAGGATTTCTGGGATGGGATTCCTGGATGGGATTTCGGGATGATTCCTGGGATGACTTTCTGGGATTCCTGGGATGATTTCTGGGATGATTTATGGATTTCTGGGATGATTTATGGGATTTCTGGGATGGGATTTCTGGGATTTCTGGGATTCCTGGGATGGGATTTCTGGGACTCCTGGATGATCCCTGGATGATTTCTGGGATTCCTGGGATGATTTCTGGGATGATTTCGGGATTCCTGGGATGATTTCCGGGATGATTTATGGATTTCTGGGATGATTTCTGGGATTCCCTGGGATGGGATTTCTGGGATGTGATTTCTGGGATCCTGGGATGAGATTTCTGGGGATCCCTGGATGATTTCTGGATGATTTCGATTCCTGGGATGATTCCCGGATGATTCTGGGATTCCTGGATGATTTCTGGATGATTCGGGATTCCTGGATGGGATTCTGGGATTCCTGGGATGATTCCGGATGTTTCTGGGATTCCTGGGATGATTCCCCTGGATGATTTCTGGATGATTCCCGGATGATTTCTGGATTTCTGGATGGGATTTCTGGGATCCCTGGATGATTTCTGGGATGATTCCGGGATTCCCTGGATGATCCCGGATGATTCTTGGGATCCTGGATGATTCCCGGCTGATTCGGCTCAGTGGATCACCTCAGGTGAGCCGGCAGCCAAAGTGGGGTAGCTGTACTGTCGGGTCGGGCAGGGGTCCCGAGGAGCAGATGCACAATCGAGTCCTCGAGCAGTCCTGCGCTAGTTGATCACCATCGTCATGGCCAATCACGAGCTGAGCCGGGCACGGCAGTCATACGTCGATCAGGGGCACAATCGGGACATGGGGGATCGTCGACATGGGGGATATGGGGGATATGGGGATGGGGGATATGGGGATGGGGGGGATATGGGGATGGGAGGGGGATATGGACATGGGGATAGTATTGGACATGACGACATCGACATGGAGGACAAATCGGACATGGATGGGAGGACATTGGGGACGGAAATGAGGACATCGACATGGGAGGATGTCGGATGGATGGGGAATCGATATGGACAAGGACATGGATATGGACATGTGGACACGGGGATACGGACAAGGACACGGACATGGGGGACATGGACTGGGAGGACACCGACATGACGGACACGTGACACCGGACACGGACATGGACATGGACAACGGACACGGACATGGGGACAAGGACACGGACATGGACAGTGGACCAGACACGCGACATGGACACCGGACATGGACATGGACACCGGAGGATGGACACCGGACATGGAGACATGGGGACATGGACACATGACACCGGACACAAGGACACGGACACGAGACAACCGGACATGGACAGGGGACACCGGACACGACATGGGGACACATGGACATGGACCGACATGGACACCGGACATGGGGACACGGACATGGACATGGACAGCGGACACAGGACACGGCATGGACAAGGACGCCGGACAGACACCGGTCGTGGACGCCGGACAGTGGACTTGCCGAGCGGACTTTGAACCGGATGGACAGGGCTGCCGAGTGGACCAACGGACAGAGGCCCCTGTCGTGGACGAGCTGCCGGATGGAGCCCAGGACAGGACAGCCCGAGCCGGGCTGCCGGGATGTGAGCCACGGGACAGGAACAGGAGCCGGCCGAACAGACAGGCTTTAGCCCGGACGGGAAAGCCGGACAGTGGCCGGACGGAGCACGGGCCCCATCAGGACGGATATGGAGTCTTGGCGGATGGCCTTGCCGGATGGAGGGTCTTGCCGGGATGGAGGGCTGCCGGGACAGCCGAGCCGACCGACTGCACACGGGCACATGGCGTGGACGGCACAGACCATGCAGGTGTCCGCCGCCCTGTCTCTGCCCTGGAGCCTGCCGCAGAGGGGTCCCGGGGGTCCTGAGGGGGTCTGGGGGTCCTGGGGGTCTGGGGGTCGCAGAGGGGTCCCGGGGGTCACTGGGGGGTCTTGGGGGATCCTGGGGAGTGCTGGGGAATTCTGGGGGATCCTGGAGGGTCCTGGGGGTCCTGGAGGGTCCTGGGTGGGCCGGTCATGGGGGGTCCTGGGGAGTGCTGGGGGTGCCAGTCCTGGGTGGGTCTGGGAGGGTCACAGAGGGGTCCTGGGGATCCTGAGGGGTCCCGGTCATGAAGGATCCTGGGGGGTCCCTGGGGTGTCAAGCAGAGGGTCCTGGGGGGTGCTAGAGTCCTGGGGGATCCTGGAGGGTCCTGAGGGGGTCACAGGGGGACCCCTGAGGGGGTTCTGGAAGGGTCCTGAGGGGTCCTGGGGGGGTGCTGGGAGTCCTGGGGGATCCTGGAGGTCCCTGGGGGGTCACAGAGGGATCCTGGGGGGTCCTGAGGGTCGTTGGGGATCCTGGGGGGGTCCCGAGGGTCCTGGGGGATCCTGGGGGGTCCTGAGGGGTTTCTACGGGGGTCACAGAGGGGTTCTGGGGGGTCCTGGGTGATCCTGGGCGGTCCTGGGGATCCTGGGGGGTCACGGAGAGGTCACGAGGTCACAGAGGCGTCACGAGGTCACAGAGGGGTCACGAGGTCACAGAGGGGGTCACGAGGTCACGGGGGATCACGCTGGGGTCTGGGGGTCCCCCCCAGAGCCGCCTCACCCCCTGCAGGTACCTGAGGGGAGCCGGGGGTCCCTCCGCACAAACCCCCCCGTGACAATTTTTGGGGTTCTGACCCCCGCCCCCCTTCCCCTCTCCCTCCCCCCCCGCAGCTGCTGCGGAAGCGCCATATCGGGAACGATATCGTGACAATCGTGTTCCAGGAGCCGGGGGCGCTGCCCTTCTCCCCGCTGCCCTGCGCAGCCACTTCCAGCACGTCTTCATCGTAGTGCGCTGTGCACGAGCCCTGCACCCCAAAAACCGCCTACAGGTGGGGGGCGGGGGGGCTCAAACGGGGGGGCTGGGGGCTCACACGAGGGGGGGGGTCGGGGAGGGCTCAAACGGGGGGCTGGGGGGGCTCACACGAGGGGTTTGGGGGGTCCCCGTGGGATGGGGGGCACGTCCAGGAGGATCAGACAGGGATTGGGGGGGGTCTGGGGGTCTCCAGGGGGGTCTGGGGATCCCCGGGGGTCTCAAACGGGGGTCTGGGGGTCTCACACGAGGGGTTTGGGGGGTCCCCCGTTGGGTGGGGGGCAACGTCCAAAAGGATCAGAGGGGATTGGGGGGATCTGGGGGGTCTCCCAGGGAGCGTCTCAAACGGGGGGCTGGGGGGCTCACACGAGGGGGGGGCCGGGGGTCCCCGATGGCTCCTGAAGGTTTTTGGGGGTCCCCAAAAGGCTCAGACAGGGGCTGGGGGTCCCAGGGGGCCTCCAGGGGGTCTCGAACAGGGGGCTGGGGTCTCACACGAGGGGTTTGGGGGTCCCCCGTGGGATGGGGGTGCACGTCCAGGAGGATCAGAGGGGGGGATTGGGGGGGTCTGGGGGGTCTCCAGGGGGTCTGGGGGGTCTCCAGGGGGTCTCAAACGGGGGGCTGGGGGGCTCACACGAGGGGGCCGCGGGAGTCCCCGATGGCTCCCTGAAGGTTTTTGGGGGGTCCCCAAAAGGCTCAGACAGGGGTTGGGGGTCCCAGGGGTCTCCAGGGGGTGTCAAACAGGGGGTCTGGGGGGCTCACAGGAGGGGTTTGGGGGGTCCCCGTGGGATGGGGGCGCACATCCAAAAAGGATCAGAGGGGGATTGGGGGGGTCTGGGGGGTCTCCCAGGGGGGTCTAGGGGATCCCCGGGGGTCTCAAAACGGGGGTCTGGGGTCTCACAGGAGGGGTTTGGGGGTCCCCCGTTGGGTGGGGGAGCACGTCCAGGAGGATCAGAGGGGGATTGGGGGGTCTGGGGGGTCTCCAGGGGTCTCAAACAGGGGTCTGGGGTCTCACAGGAGGGGTTTGGGGGTCCCCCGTGGGATGGGGTCCTCGTCCAGGAGGATCAGACAGGGGATTGGGGGGTCTGGGGGGTCTCCAGGGGGTCTCAAACGGGGGCTGGGGGGCTCACAGGAGGGGGGCCGGGGGTCCCCGATGGCTCCCTGAAGGTTTTGGGGGGTCCCCAAAGGCTCAGACAGGGTTGGGGGGTCCATGGGGGTCTGGGGCTCTCCAAGGGTCTCTCTCCAAAGTTGGGGGGTCCCCAAAACCTCCTCAAAGTTCTGGGGGGGGCTCATCCGGGGGTCCTGGAGGGCTGGGGGCTCGGGGTGTCTCTTTGGGGTCTCCCCTGTTTTTTGGGGGTGACACTCGGGGGTGGGGGGAGGGGAACCCGGGGGTGCTCATGGGGGATCTGGGGGGCTTGCAGAGACTCTTGGGGGGCTCAGGATTCCCAGGGGTCCCCACGGATTTTTGGGGGTCTCGGGATTCCCCAGGGGTCCCCACGGATTTTGGGGGTCTCGGAATTCCCCACGGGTCTCCCCCAATCCTTGAGACTCTCCCACAGATTTTTTGGGGGGTCTCAGGGTTCCCAGGGGGTCCCCCACGGATTTTTGGGGTCTCAGGATTCCTGTGAGGATCCCCCTACAGATTTTTGGGGGGTCTCAGGATTTCTCTGAGGGTCCCCCACGGATTTTGGGGGTCTCAGGATTTCCCCAGGGGGTCTCCGCCAATCCTTGAGACTCTCCCTACGGATTTTTTTTGGGGGGTCTCAGGATTTCCCAGGGGTTTCCCCAATTCTTGGGACTCCCCTCACGGATTTTTTTTGGGGGGGTCTCAGGGTTCCCCAGGGATTCCCCCCACGGATTTTTTTGGGGGGGTCTCTCAGGATTTCTCTGAGTTTGCCCTACAGATTTTCTTTTTGGGGGTCTCAGGATTCCCCAGGGGGTTTCCCCCAATCCTTGGGACTCCCCCATGGATTTTTGGGGGAGTCTCAGGATTCCCCAGGGGTTCCCCACGGATTTTTTTGGTGGGGGTCTCAGGATTTCTCTGAGTTTCCCCTCCAGATTTTTTTTGGTGGGGGTCTCAGGATTCCCCAGGGGGTCTCCCCAAATCCCTGGGACTCCCTCACTGATTTTTTGGGGGGGTCTCAGGATTCCTGTGAGGATCCCCCACGAATTTTTGGGGATCTCTAACCCCCCTTTCCCCATTTCCCCCCCTCAGCGTGGCTGTGGTCCGCCCCGACGACACCCCCCCCTTCGGGCCGCCCCTGGCTGCGGGGCAGCGATTTTTGGGGGGCTCGGGGCTGCGCCCCTTCCTGCTGGCCAAGGCCATCAACGGCGAGAACGCGGCGGCGCGGGGGGGGCGCCTGGGGGCCATGGCCGCGCGCACCCGCCGCCAGTACCTGCAGGAGCTGCTGCGCGCGCACGGCGGGGGCGCGCCCCTCCCCGCGCCGCCCCGCGCGCTCCCGGCGCTCCGCCGAGCCGGGGGGGGAGGGGGCTCCTCCTCTGCCGGGGGTCCCGCGGTGGCGGGGGCGCTGGTCTGGGGGGCGCGCGCGGCGTGGGGAGGGGGCGAGCTGCCCTGCCTGCTCGGCGTGGCCGCGGAGCGCGTCGTGCTGGTGGCCGCGCCGCCCGGGGCGCTGGCCTGTCGCGACAGGGCGGGGGTCGCCCGCGACGGGGCGAGCTCGGCGAAGCCCCCCCGGAACGGCGGCGGGGAGTTGGCCCCCGATCCGGAGCAGCCCGGGGAGGGGGCGGGGGTCGCGGCGGCCGGGACCCTGTTCAGCTGCGCCTGTCGCGATGTGCTGGGCTGGGGGTTCAGCGAGGGGCGCCTGGAGATTTTCCACGGGGCGGGCGAGTGGCTCGGGCTGCGCCTGCCCCACGGAGCTGCCCCGCAGGTGGTGGCCAGGCTGCAGGTGAGCGACTGGGAGCGACTGGGAGGGACTGGGAGGGACACTGGGAGGGACTGGGAGCGACTGGGAGGGACACTGAGAGCGACTGGGAGCGACTGGGAGGGACTGGGAGCGACTGGGAGGGACTGGGAGGGGCTGGGGGGCACTGGGAGGAACTGGGAGTAACTGGGGAGGGAACTGGGAGCGACTAGGAGGGACTGGGAGGGAACTGGGACTAACTGGGAGGGAACTGGGAGCGACTAGGAATGGACTGGGAGGGAACTGGGAGCGACTGGGAGGGACTGGGAGGGAACTGGGAGTAACTGGGAGGGGAACTGGGAGCGACTAGGAGGGACTGGGAGGGAACTGGGAGTAACTGGGAGGGAACTGGGGGAACTGGGGGGGACTGGGAGGGAACTAGGAGCGACTGGGAGGGAACTGGGAGCGACTGGGAGGAACTGGGAGTAACTGGGAGGGAATGGGAGGGAACTGGGAGGGACTGGAGGGGACACTGGGGGGTTTGGGGGCTCGGACAGCGCCGTGACCCCACGGGGGAGTGGAGGGTCCCGCCCCGCCCAGGGTGGGGGGTCCCTGGGGGTCCCTGGGGGGTCCTGGGGGTCTCCAAGCCCCACCTGGAATGTTGGTGTGGGGGGCGGGGGGGTCCCTGAGCTTTGTCCCCTCCCCTCAGGCGGTGACACGGGGGGGCTCTGGGGGTCTCCCGCGTCCCCCTGACCCATTTCCCCCTGCAGGGCATTTTGGGGAGGGGTCTCTATGTCCCCCTAACCCTTGTCCCTCCCCTCCACTGGGGTTTTGTGGGGGTCTCCCGTATCCCCCCTGACCCTTTACGCCCCACCCGGAGTTCTCTGTGGGGGTCTCCCGTGTCCCCTGACCCATTTCCCTCTCCAGCGGATTTTGGGGAGGGGTCTCCATGTCCCCCTGACCCATTTCCCCCCTCCAGCGGATTTTGGGGAGGAGTCTCCGCGTCCCCCTGCCCCATTTCCCCCCCCTCCAGGACATTTTGGGAGGGGTCTCCCGCGTCCCCCTGACCCATTTCCCTCCAGCGGATTTTTGGGAGGGGTCCCCGCGTCCCCCTGACCCGTTTCCCCCTCCCCAGGCGGTGACCCGCGGCTGCGAGGCGCAGGAACTGGCGCTGCCCAGGGGGGCCGGGGGTCGCCGCGGGTTCCGCGTGGACCCCTCGGGGGTCGTCACGGCCGTGACCCGCTTCGTCTGCCGAGACCGCGGGGCTGCGGCCGGGGGCGCGGCTGCTGCGCGTGGGCGCCGCCCCCTCCCCCGCGGGGGACCCCCGAAAGCTGCGGGCGCTGCTGCGGGAGACCCTCGGGACCCCTGACCCTGCTGCCCCCGACCGCGACGGGAGACCCCGGCGGTGAGAGCGGGGGGCCTCGGGGAAAATGGGGGGCTCTGGGGATTTGGGGGCCTCGGGGAAATGGGGGCTCGGGGGGAAATGGGGGCTCTGGGGGATTTGGGGGCCTCGGGGAAATGTGGGGCCTCGGGGGGAATGAGGATTGGGGGGCTCGGGGGTTTTGGGGGGCTCGGGGGGATGTGGCGCAGTGAGGAACCACGGGGAGAATTGGGGGGTGGGAGTTTTTGGGGGGTCATGGGGGAAATGAGGAATATTGGGGGGTTTGGGGGTGAGGGGGGAGGATCGGGGATTTTTGGTGTGGGGGGTGGTTTAAATTTAAAAATGGGGGACGGAGGGAATGGGGGGTCCTGGGAGGCAAAATTCGGATGGGGGCCCCCCGTCACCCCTGCACATGTCCCCGGTGTCACCCCAGGGTGTCCCCAGTGTCACCCCCCGGGTGTCCCCGGTGTCACCCCCGGTGTCACCCCCCCTCCCCGCCCCCCGGGTGTCCCCGGTGTCACCCCAGGGTGTCCCCGGTGTCACCCCCGGTGTCACCCCCTCCCGCCCCCAGGAGTTTCTCGGAGCTCTACGCGCTCGCTGGAGCAGGGCCGGGGCTCGGGGGTGACGCCGCTTTTGGGGACCCCGGCGGCGACATCGGCGACACCAGCAGCGACTCGGGGGCGACAGCGACTCGGGGGGCCCGGGGGGCTCGGGGGTTGTCCCCCGGAACCCTGCGGCTCCTGCAGGCGCTGGCGCTGGATGAGGAGAGCACCCCCTTCCCCCCCAAAAAACCCGGGCGGCCGCGCTTCCCCAGCCCGTGAGTGACCCCCGACCCCCGAGACCCCTCCCCAAATCAGCCGGGGACCCCCGTATCGACCCCCCGCCCCCCCAGGCCCCCCCCTGGCCGACCCCACCCCGGACCTGCTGCTGCCGCGACCGCAGCCCCCCCCCGGCTGGAGACGCGGTGAGTGCCCCCGTGCCCCCCCCGGTGTCCCCCTGTCCCCGCTGACCCCCCGTGTCCCCAGGGCCCCCCGAGTCCGGTGGTCCTGCGGCCCCCCGAGCCCAGCCCCGCCCTGGGCCCCTCGCTACGACATTCGCTGGGCAGGCGTGAGTGGCTCGGACCCCCGTGTCCCCCCACGTGTCCCCCCGTGTCCCCTCATCCCATCCTGGACCCCCTTTGTCCCCTCCTGTGAGCCCCTGTGTCCCCTGGGGGTGTCAGCAAACCCCCCGAGGTGTCCCCAAACCCCTGGGGTGTCCCCCAAACCCCCCTGAGGTGTCCCCAAAACCCCCTGGGGGTGTCCCCATCCCTTTGGGGGTGTCCCCAAACCCCCTGGGGGTGTCCCCATCCCTTGGGGGTGTCCCCAAACCCCCTGGTGTGTCCCCAAACCCCCGGGGCGTCCCCATCCCTTGGGGTGTCCCCAAACCCCTGGGAGTGTCCCCCAAATCCCCTAGGGGTGTCCCCAAACCTCCCGAGGTGTCCCCATCCCTTGGGGGTGTCCCCTGTCCATGGAATTGTCCCTGGGGTGTCCCAGCCCTGCTGGGGGTCCCCATTGTTGTCCCCCTTTCCCCCTCCCCCAGTGCTCTCGGGGTCCGGGGGACCCCCCAGGAGGACGAGTGGGGACGTGATCGCTGCCTGGCCACGGCCTGCAGCGGGGTCCTGGAGGCCATCGCCGGGGGGTGAGGGACTTTGGGGGGGGTCTGGGGGGGTCTGGGGGGGTCCTGGAGGCCATCGCCCGGGGGGTGAGGGGCTTTGGGGGGTCTGGGGGGGTCTGGGGGGGTCCTGAGGCCATCGCCCGGGGGGGTGAGGGGATTTGGGGGGTCTGGGGGGGGTCTGGGGGGGGTCTGGGGGGTCTGGAGGCCATCGCCCGGGGGGGTGAGGGGCTTTGGGGGGTCTGGGGGGTCCTGGAGGCCATCGCCCGGGGGGTGAGGGGGATTTGGGGGGGTCTGGGGGGTCTGGGGGGTCCTGGAGGCCACCGCCCGGGGGGTGAGGGGGATTTGGGGGTCTGGGGGGTCTGGGGGGTCCTGGAGGCGATTGCCCGGGGGGTGAGGGGGATTTGGGGGGCGTTTGGGGGTCCTGGAGCCCATCACTGGGAGGGTTCTGGGGGAGTTGGGGGGATTTGGGGGGGTTTTCAAGGGGTTTGGGGACATTTGGGGGGATTTTGGGGGAGGGTTTGGGGGTCCTGGACACCCTCACTGAGGGATTTGGGGGGAATTTGGGGGGGTTTAGGGTCCTGGACACCCTCACTGGGGGGTTTGGGTGTGATTTGGGGGATCCAAAGGCATTAAAGAGATTTTGGGGGCGGCTGGGATGAGTTGGGGGAGTTCGGGTTGGTGGAAATGGGGAGGGTCTCAGGACCCCCAGTTTGGGGTCCTACCCCCCCAATTTGGAGTCTCAGGACCCCCCAATTTGGAGTCTCAGGACCCCCCAATTTGGGGTCTCAGGACCCCCTAATTTAGAGTCTCACCCCCAAATCCCCCCCAGGGCAGCAGCTGCGCTGAAGTTCCCCAACATCGGGGTTCAGCAGAGCCCGACGCCCCCGAGGATGAGTATGGATGGGTGGGGGGGGCTCGGGGGTGATTTGGGGGGGCTCGGGGGAATTTGGGGGGTCCGGGGGAATTTGGGGGGTCCCTCGCGAGGGTCCCACCCTCCTGCCCCGCCCAGGGCCCGGGGACTCTCGGAGAAGGTGGCGCAGCTCGAGGCGGCGCTGAAGCGGCTGCAGGGCGATCTGCAGGAGGTGGGGGGAACTGGGAGGGACTGGGAGGGACTGGGAGGGGACTGGGAGGGGACGGGGAGGGACTGGGGGGAACTGGGGGGAATGGGAGGAACTGGGAGGAACTGGGGAACTGGGAGCAACTGGAAGGGAACTGGGAGGGACTGTGAGGGGACTGGGGGAACTGGGAGGGACTGGGGGAACTGGGGGAGACTGGGAGGGACTGGGAGCGACTGGGAGGGACTGGGGGGACTGGGGGGGACTGGGAGGGACTGGGGGAACTGGGAGGGGCTTGTAAGGACTGGGGATAATGGGAGGGGTCTCTCTGGGGGTGTCTATGGGGTAGGGTCTCTGTAGGGTCTCTATAGGGTCTCTCTGTGGGTCAGGGTCTCTCTGGGGCAGGGTTTATCCATGGGGGTCTCTATGGGGTCTCTGTGGGGGTCCCTATAGGGTCTCTCGGGGGTCTCTGTGGGGCAGAGTTTATCCATGGGGTCTCTCGGGGGTCTCTCGGGGGTCTCTCGGGGGTCTCTGTGGGGCAGAGTTTATCCATGGGGGTCTCTCGGGGGTCTCTCTGGGGTCTCTCGGGGGTCTCTCTGGGGCAGGGGTTTATCCATGGGGGGGTCTCTCGGGGGTCTCTCGGGGGTCTCTGTGGGGCAGGGTTTCTCCATGGGGGTCTCTCGGGGGTCTCTCTGGGGTCTCTCGGGGGTCTCTGTGGGCAGGGTTTCTCCATGGGGTCTCTCGGGGGTCTCTCTGGGGTCTCTCGGGGGTCTCTGTGGGGCAGGGTTTATCCATGGGGTCTCTATGGGGTCTCTGTGGGGTCCCTATAGGGTCTCTCGGGGGGTCTCTGTGGGGCAGGGTTTCTCCATGGGGTCTCTCGGGGGTCTCTCGGGGGTCTCTGTGGGGCAGGGTTTCTCCATGGGGTCTCTCGGGGGTCTCTCTGGGGCAGGGTTTATCCATGGGGGTCTCTCGGGGGTCTCTCGGGAGTCTCTCGGGGGTCTCTCGGGGGTCTCTGTGGGGCAGGGGTTTCTCCATGGGGTCTCTCGGGGGTCTCCCCGGGCAGGGGGCGCAGCAGCGGCTCGGCCTCGGAGCTCCAAGGGCGGGCGGGCGGCTGCAGCGGGGAGCGGAGAGCGACGGCGAAGCGGGGGGCGGGGGCTGCGACCCCCGGGGACCCCTTCGAGACACCCCTGACACCCCCGGGGACCCCCGAGAGCCCCCCTGGGGACCCCCTGAGACACCCCTGACAGCCCCCGAGACCCCCCTGGGGACCCCCGAGACACCCTGACACCCCCCCCGGGGACCCTCGAGAGCCCCTAAGGGACCCCCTGAGACCCCCGGGGGACAGGGAGAGCGACAGCGAGCGGCGGGGCCGGACACGAGACTGCTGCGACCCCCGGGGACCCCCTGAGACCCCTGAGAGACTCCCCGGGACCCCTCTGGGGGACCCCCGGGGACAGGGAGAGCTGACAGCGAGCGGCTGAGCCGCAGCAGCGGCAGCGGGCTGCGACCCCTGAGACCCCTGACAGCTCCCCGAGACCCCCCCGGGGAACCCTCCTGGGACCCCCCGGGGACCCCCCTGAACGTGTCCCCTCCCCCCCACCCCCCAAAATCCCCGGAGCGCTGTGGGACCCCTGCAGGACTCGGGGACCCCCACCCCGGGCACAGGTGGGCACGGTGGCCCCTCCCCCCACCTTGCACCCCCCCCCCCCTCGTGCCCCGCCCCCCACTAACTGTGAAACTGAAGCTGTGACACCCCCGTGTCCCCTCCCCCGTGTGACAATGCGACACTGGAGCCCCCCCCGTGCGACACTGGAACCCCCCGGCCCCCTCCCCCCCCCCGTGCGACACTGGAACCCCCGGCCCCTCCCCCCCGCCGTGTGACACTGGAACCCCCCGTGTGTCCCCCGTGTCCCCTCCCCCCCCCCCTCAGGTGACACTGGAACCCCCCGACCCCCCCAGCAATAAAAACCCTTCGGCCTCGGCATTGGATTGGATCCTCCCAGTGCTCCCAGTACATCCCAGTGCATCCCAGTCTGCTCCCAGTACATCAAAGTTCCTCCCAGTACATCCCAGTGTCCCTCCCAGTACATCCCAGTGCTCCTCCGTCTGCTCCCAATACATCCTAGTGTCCCGCCCAGTCCGTTCCAGTTCCATCCAGTGCATCCCAGTCTGCTCCCAGTGCTCCCCAGTACATCCCAGTCTGCTGCCAGTACATCCCAGTCTGCTCCCAGGGCTCCCCAGTACATCCCAGTCTGCTGGCAGTACATCCCAGTCTGCTCCCAGTGCTCCCCAGTACATCCCAGTCCCCCCCCCCAGTGCCCCCCATTTCAGGCCACAGGGTCCTCCGGGTCACTCCCAGTCCGTTCTGGGGCTCCCCAGTCCCCCCCCAGTTCACTCCCAGTCTCTCCAAGACTCCCCCGCTTAATATTTTTTTAAAAATTGTGGTGCCAAAGGTGCCCCAAATATCTGAGGGTCCCTCAAACGCCTCCCGCCCCCATTCCTCGCCCCCCATTCCAGATGTTCCCGTCCCATTCCAGATGTTCCAGCCCCATTCCCTGCCCCCATTCCCGATGTTCCCGCCCCATTCCCCGATGTTCCCGCCCCATTCCAGATGTTCCAGCCCCCATTCCCGATATTCCCGCCCCATTCCCAGCCCCATCCCAGCCCCATTCCCGCCCCCCATTCCCGATGTTCCCGCCCCATTCCCGATGTTCCCGCCCCCATTCCCGATGTTCCCGCCCCATTCCTGCCCCCATTCCAGATGTTCCCGCCCCATTCCTGCCCCCATCCCAGCCCCATTCCCGATGTTCCCGCCCCATTCCAGATGTTTTAGCCCCATTCCCGATGTTCCAGCCCCATTCCCGCCCTATTCCCCGCCCCATTCCCGTCCCATTCCCGTCCCATTCCCGCCCCATTCCCGCCCCCATTCCTGTCCCATTCCCGCCCCATTCCCGCCCCATTCCAGATGTTCCCGCCGCATTCCCGCCCCATTCCAGATGTTCCCGTCCCATTCCAGATGTTCCCGTCCCATTCCCTGATATTCCCGTCCCATTCCCGATGTTTCCCGCCCCCATTCCAGATGTTCCAGCCCCATTCCCGCCCCATTCCTGTCCCATTCCCAGTCCCATTCCCAGCCCCATTCCCGCCCCATTCCCGCTCCATTCCAGATGTTCCAGCCCCCATCCCAGCCCCATTCCCGTCCCGTTCCCGCCCCATTCCCGCCCCATTCCTGTCCCATTCCCAGCCCCATTCCGCTCCGTTCCCGCCCCATTCCCGCCCCATCCCACCTGCGGCAACCATGCGCGAACGGGACTTTCCCACGGCGCGGACCCCAAATTGGGAGCCGCGCACCCCCAAACCAGGCAGGGCCACCCCCGCTGGCCCCTCCCCGCGGGTGACACCCCGCGGGCGGTGGCGCGGGTGACACTCGGGGACAGGGACGGGACGGGACGGGGACGGGGCGATGGCGGGGCTGAAAACGGCGAGCGGGGAGGAGATCGACGGGTCCTTCGAGCTGCGGGTGGAGGTGGAGGAGGGCGAGGGGCAGGGACAGGGTGTGGGGCAGGGACAGGGACAGGGACAGGGACAGGGACAGGGGCAGGGACAGGGAGATGCGGGGCGGGCACAGCCCCGGGTCCTCACGCTCTGTGTCACCGGGGATCTGCACGTCGGGGGCCTCGTGCGGCGGATCGCGGAGAGCTTCGGTGAGTGACCGTGGCCGGAGGGGGCGGGAGTGACTCCATGGCCGGGCCTACAGCACTGACCCATGGCCGGAGGGACGGGAGTGACCCATGGCCGGACCCACGGCACTGACCCATGGCCGGAGGGGCGGGAGTGACCCATGGCCGGGGGAACGGCACTGACCCATAGAACTGACCCACGGCACTGACCCATGGCCGGAGGGGCGGGAGTGACCCATAGCAGTGACCCACAGCACTGACCCATAGAACTGACCCACAGAACTGACCCATGGCCGGAGGGACGGGAGTGACCCATAGCAGTGACCATTAGCACTGACCCATGGCCAGGGGAACGGGAGTGACCCATAGAACTGACCCACAGCACTGACCCATGGCCGGAGAGACGGGAGTGACCCATAGCAGTGACCCATGGCCGGAGAGACGGCACTGACCCATAGAACTGACCCACGGCACTGACCCGTGGCCGGGGGAACGGGAGTGACCCATAGAACTGACCCATAGAACTGACCCACGGCACTGACCCATGGCCGGAGAGACGGGAGTGACCCATGGCCGGGCCCACAGCACTGACCCATGGCCGGGGGAACGGCACTGACCCATAGCAGTGACCCACGGCACTGACCAATGGCCGGAGAGACGGGAGTGACCCATAGAACTGACCCTTAGCTCTGACCCACAGAACTGACCCTTAGCTCTGACCATTAGCACTGACCCATGGCCGGGAGGGACGGGAGTGACCCACGGCACTGACCCATGGCCGGGGGAACGGCACTGACCCATAGAACTGACCCTTAGCTCTGACCATTAGCACTGACCCATGGCCGGAGAGACGGGAGTGACCCATAGCCCTGACCCACAGCACTGACCCATGGCCGGACTCCATAGAACTGACCCATGGCCGGGGGGACAGCACTGACCCACAGAACTGACCCTTAGCTCTGACCCATGGCCGGGGGGACGGGAGTGACCCATAGAATTGACCAATGGCCGGACGCACAGCACTGACCCACACCCCTGACCCCTCCCCCCACGGAATGACCCTGGGGACAATTGTTCCCCTCCCGCCCCCTCCCCCCGGTGTCACTCAGCGGTGACGGGGGGCAGATTTTGGGGAGATTTTGGGGCGGGAAATCCGGCCCCAAGCCCGGGCTGGGGGCGAGGGGGCAGGGCAGCTCTTATCAGGGGGTCCCGGGGTCCCCCCAACTTCCCGACCCCCCCCCCGGGCTCCCCCTGCCCGCGCTGATAAGGGACTCGTGTTCTATAAATAGCTCACGGACTGCCCCCTCCCCCCCCCCCGCGATTCTCGGTCCCCCCCTGAACCCCCCGGATGAGGTTTGGGGGGCGCAGGGTGACCCCTGACCCTTAAACCCCCCCAGGCCCCCCCAAACCCCTCTAAAACTCCCCCCGAACGCCCCCCGAACCTCGTTAAAGGCCCCCAAAATCCCATTAAGTTCCCCCAAAATCCCATTAAACCTTCCCGAACCCCCACTAAAGCTCCCCAAACCCCATTAAACCCCCCCAAACCCCATTAAACCCCCCAAACCCCACTGAAGCCCCCCGCGACCCCTCGAAATCCCACTAACCCCCCCCAAACCACATTAAAAACCCCATTAAAGCCCCCCCAGACCCCCCCAGACTCCCCGAACCCCATTAAAATCCCCCGAAAATCCTGCTAGAATTCCCCCCCAAATCCCACTAAACCCCCCAAAATCCCACTAAAGCCCCCCCGAACCCCATTAAACCCCCCCCAAACCCCCACTGAAGCCCCCCGCGACCCCTCGACATCCCACTAACCCCCCCAAACCACATTAAAACCCCATTAAAGCCCCCCCCCCAGACCCTCCCAGACTCCCCCTGAACCCCACTAAAGTCCCCCCGAACGCCATTAAAACCCCCCGAAAATCCCGTTAAATTCCCCCCAAAATCCCACTAAACTCCCCCTAAATCCCACTAAACCCCCCCCGAACCCCCATTAAAGGCTCCCCCAAACCCCACTAAACCCCCCGAACTCCCCTAAGCCCCCCGTCCCGCCTGCAGCGCAGCCCCGGGACTGGTCGGACCACGCTCTCTGGTGGGGAGCAGCAGCGGCGCTGGCTGCAGAGCCCCTCGCCCACCCTGGACTCGCTGGGGGTCGGGGGTCCTGGCTCTCGCTTGCCCTTCGGCACCGCCCCCTGCGCCTGCGCCTTGCTCGGGGGGGTCCTGAGGATGCGCCTCAACTGCGGGGACCCCCGGCCGGGCGGCGGCGGTGTGCGGGCTGCTGGGTGGGTCTGGGGGCGTCACTGAGGGGGCTGGGGGCTGCTGGGTGGGTCTGGGGGCGTCACTGAGGGGCTGGGGGCTGCTGGGTGGGTCTGGGGGCGTCACTGAGGGGGCTGAGGGCTGCTGGGTGGGTCTGGGGGGCGTCACTGGGGGGGCTGGGGGGCTGCTGGGTGGGTCTGGGGGCGTCACTGGGGGGGCTGGGGGCTGCTGGGTGGGTCTGGGGGGCGTCACTGAGGGGGCTGGGGGGTGATTTGGGTCTGGGGACTCCGAGGGGGTCGCGGGAGGTCATTTGGGTCTGGGGGGTTCCCGGGAGGTGTGATGGGGCTGATTTGGGTCTGGGGGTTGATTTGGGTCTGGGGTCTCGGCGCTGATTTGGGTCTGGGGTTGATTTGGGTCTGAGTCTCGGCGCTGATTTGGGTCTGGGGGTCTCTGGGGTTCATTCGGGTCTGGGGGTCTCTGACGCTGATTTGGGTCTGGGGGTCCCGGCGCTGATTTGGGTCTGGGGTCTCTGGGGTTCATTCGGGTCTGGGGGTCTCTGGGGGCTGATTCGGGTCTGGGGTCCCGGCGCTGATTTGGGTCTGGGGTCCGCGCAGGGCTCCCCACCCCGAGGAGCTCTCGCTGATGTGTGGCCGGAGCGGGGGGAGGGGCCAACGAGCCGCGCCCCCCGGCTCCCTCCCCCCCCCCCGACCTGGACCTGACCCACCTGAGGCCGCGGGCAGGTGAGGGGGGGCGGGGCGGGGGCGGGGCTGGGGAGGGTTCTGAACTCCCTTGTGCCCCTCCCCACACCCCCTCTCCCCCCAGACGAGGCCCCGCCCCTCGCGCTGCCCCCGAGCTGCTCCGCCCCCTCTGGAGCCCCAAGCGCGGGGACCCTCATGCCTCTCTGCAGCCCCCCTGGGACCCCCTGAGCAGCGCGGCTGCACGCGGTGAGGGGCGGGGCTTGGGGGCGGGGCTTGGGAGGGGGCGGGGCTTGTGTGGGGGGCGGGATTTTGAGGGGCGGGGCTTGGGCGGGGCGGGTCTTGACGGGGCTGGGCTCGGGTGGGGGGCGGGGCTCGGGTGGGGGGCGGGTCTTGGGATGGGCGGGGGGCTTAATGGGGCGGGGTTTGGTGGGGCCGAGCTTCTGTGGGGGGCGGGGCTTGTGTGGGGGCGGGCAAGGTGTTTGGGCGTGGTCAGGGTGGGGTTCAGGCGGGATTTGGGGTTCAGGTGTGGTTCAGGTCAGATTTTGGGGTTCAGGTGGGATTTGGGGGTTCAGGTGGGATTTGGGGGTTCAGGTGTAGTTCAAGTGTGATTTGGGGTTTGGGTCAGATTTTGGGGATCAGGTGGGATTTGGGGTTTCAGGTCAGATTTGGGGGTTCAGGTGGGATTTGGGGGTTCGGGTCAGATTTGGAGTTCAGGTGTAGTTCAGGTGTGATTTGGGGTTCAGGTGAGATTTGGGGTTCAGGTCAGATTTGGGGGTTCGGGTCAGATTTGGGGGTTCAGGTGTAGTTCAGGTGTGATTTGGGGTTTGGGTCAGATTTTGGGGGTTCAGGTGGGATTTGGGGTTCGGGTCAGATTTGGGGTTCAGGTGTGGTTCAGGTGTGATTTGGGGTTCAGGTGTGGTTTGGGATTCAGGTGTGATTTGGGGGTTCGGATCAGATTTGGGGTTCAGGTCAGATTTGGGGGTTCAGATTTGGGATTCAGATAGAATTTGGGGGTTCAGGTCGGATTTGGGGTTCAGGTCAGGTTTGGGGTTCAGGTGTGATTTGGGGTTCGGATCAGATTTGGGATTCAGGTAGAATTTGGGGTTCAGGTCAGATTTGGGGTTCAGGTGTGGTTTTGGGGTTCAGGTCAGGTTTGGGGTTCAGGTCAGATTTGGGGTTCGGGTCAGATTTGGGGTTCGGGTCAGATTCTGGGGCTGAGGTTCGGCTCAGATTTGGGGTTCAGGTGTGATTTGGGGGTTCAGGTCAGGTTCGGGTCAGATTTTGGGGCTCAGGTCCGGCTCAGATTTGGGGTTCAGGCCGAATTCTGGGCCCCGCTCCCCTCCCCCAGCTGGCTGGACGTGGCGCGCTCGCTGCTCGAGCAGGGCGTGGCCGAGGACCAGGAGCTGCTGCTGCGCTTCAAGTACCCGTGCGCGGGGGGGGCGGAGCCACAGGTACCCGAAATGTCCCAAAATATCCCACAGGTACCCCAAAATATCAAAAATATCCCAAAAATATCCCAAAATATCCCAAATACCCGTGCAAGTGGGGGGGCGGAGCCACAGGTACCCAAAATCACCCCAAAATATCCCAAGTACCCGTGCGCGGGGGGGGCGGAGCCACAGGTGCCCAAAATCACCCCAAAATATCCCAAGTACCCGTGCGCGGGGGGGGCGGAGCCACAGGTACCCGAAACATCCCAAAATATCCCAAAATATCCCAAAATATCCCAAAATATCCCAAAATATCCCAAAATATCCCAAAATATCCCAAATACCCGTGCGCCGGGGGGGCGGAGCCACAGGTACCCCAAAATATCCCAAAATATCCCAAAATATCCCACAGGTACTCAAAATATCCCAAAATATCCCAAAATCACCCCAAAATATCCCAAAATATCCCAAAATATCCCACAGGTACCCAAAACATCCCAAAACATCCCAAAACATCCCAAAATATCCCAAAATATCCCAAAATGTCCCAAAATATCCCAAATACCCGTGCGCCGGGGGGGCGGAGCCACAGGTACTCAAAATCACCCCAAAATCACCCCAAAATATCCCAAAATGTTCCAAAATATCCCACAGGTACCCCAAAATATCCCCAAATCCATCCAGGTACCCCAAAATCCAACAGGTACCCCAAAATAACCCCCAGGTACCCCCAAATCACCCTAAAATCCATCCCAGGTACCCCAAAATATCCCAAAATATCCCAAAATAACCCGAAATATCCCAAAATAACCCCCAGGTACCCCGAAATCCACTCAGGTGTCCCCAAAATCTCCACCCAGGTACCCCAAAACCCGCCTGGTGTTCCCCAAACACCCCAAAAATTCCCAAACTCTCCGTGTGACCGCCCTGGAGGGATTTTGGGGTGTCTGGGGGAGGATTTTGGGGTGTCTGGGATGGATTTTGGGGTGTCTGGGGGAGGATTTTGGGGTGTCTGGGATGGATTTTGGGGGTATCTCTCCGGGAGGATTTTGGGGTGTCTGGGGGAGGATTTTGGGGGTTCCCGGGGATGATTTTGGGGGTTCCCGGGATGGATTTTGGGGTTTCCGGGGATGATTTTGGGGCTCCCGGGGATGGATTTTGGGAGTTCCCGAGGAGGATTTTGGGGTATCTAGGGGAGGATTTTGGAGGTTCCCGGGTGGATTTTTGGGGGTGTCTGTCCGGGATGATTTTGGGGGGTTCCCGGGATGGATTTGGGGGGCTCCCGGGTGGATTTTTGGGGGGTTCCTGGGGAGGATTTTGGGGGTATCTCGGGATGGATTTTGGGGGTGTCTGTCCAGGAGAATTTTGGGGTATCTGGGGAGGATTTTGGGAGTTCCCCGGATGGATTTTGGGGGTTCCCGGGATGGATTTTTGGGGGTTCCCCGGGTGGATTTTGGGGGTTCCCCGGGGATGGATTTTGGGAGTTCCCGAGGAGGATTTTGGGGTATCTAGGGAGGATTTTGGAGGTTCCCGGGGTGAATTTTGGGGGTGTCTGTCCGGGATGATTTCGGGTTCCCGGGATGGATTTTGGGGATTCCCCGGGAGGATTTTTGGGGGCTATCTGGGGATGATTTTGGGGGTATCTCGGGATGGATTTGAGGGTATCTGGGGGTGGATTTTGCGGTGTCTGAGGTGGATTTTGGGGGTTCCCGGGATGGATTTTTGGGGGTATCTGGGAATGGATTTGGGGCTATCTGGGGGAGGATTTTAGGGTGTCTGTCCGGGATGATTTGGGGTGTCTAGGGATGGATTTTGGGGGTGTCTGGGGGTGGATTTGGGGGTATCTGGGGATGGATTTGGGATTCCGGGGTGGATTTGGGGGTGTCTGGGATGATTTTGGGGTTCCGGGGTGGATTTGGGGTGTCTGGGGATGATTTTGGGGTTCCGGGGTGGATTTTGGGGTGTCTGGGATGATTTTGGGGTACCTGGGGATGATTTTAGGGTTCCGGGGTGGATTTTTGGGGGTTCCGGGGTGGATTCTGGAGTATCTGGGGATGGATTTGGGGGTTCCCGGGATGATTTCGGGGTTCCCGGGTGGATTTGGGGTCTCAGCCCCCCGTTCCCCCAGGGGCTGCGCCTGGCGCTGCTCCAGGCTCAGCGCTGCGGGCGCTGCTGGCCGGGGAGACGGAGCCCAGCGAGGAGTAGGGGCTGCTGCTGGCGGCGCTGCAGGTACCCCAAAAACCGGCACCCCAAAAACCGGCACCCCAAAAACCGGGTACTCTAAAACCCGGGTACCCCAAAACCGGCACCCCGAAAACCGGCACCCCAAAAACCGGGTACTCCCAAAAAACCGGGCACCTCAAAAACCCGGGCACTCCTGAAACCCGGGATACCCCAAAACCGGCACCCCGAAAAACTCGGCACCCCGAAAAACCGGGATACCCCAAAACCGGCACCCCAAAAACCGGCACCCCGAAAACCGGGTACCCCAAAAACCGGGGTACCCCAAAAACCGGCACCCCAAAAACCGGGGTACCCCAAAACCGGGGTACTTCCCAAAACCGGCGCCCCAAAAACCGGCACCCCAAAAACCGGCACCCCAAAAACCCGGGCACCCTGAAACCCGGGATACCCCAAAAACCGGCACCCCAAAAACCGGCACCCCCAAAAACCGGGCACCCCAAAAACCGGCACCCCAAAACCGACACCCCAAAAACCGGCATCCCTGAAACCTGGGGCACCCCAAAACCGACACCCCAAAAACCGGCACCCCGAAACCTGGGCACCCCAAAACGCCGGCACCCCAAAACCCGGGCACCCCAAAAACTGGCACCCCAAAAACCGGCACCCCAAAAACCCGGGATACCCCAAAAACCGGCACCCCTGAAAACCGGGGTGTACTCCCAAAAACCGGCACCCCAAAACCCGGGATACCCCAAAAACCGGCACCCTCAAAAACCGGCACTCCCAAAATCCACTCCAAAACTCCGCCCGGGGCACTTAAAACTTCCCCTGCACTCCCAAACCCGCCTGGGGGTACTCTCAAAATCCCCTGGGACTCCCTCAGGCCCCCAGCCCTCCCTGACTCTCCGACCCCCAGTACCAGATCGAGGGGCGGAGGGTTGGGGCGACCCCTCAGGACTCCCCAGGACCCCTCGGGCCGCAGGATCTGACACGGCCCTGGAGAGGCTGGAGCTGAGCCTGGGGGGCAGTGCGGGACTTCGCGGTGAGACTGGGAGGGGACTGGGAGCCACTGGGAGCCACTGGGAGGGGGAAATGGGAGGGACTGGGAGCGACTGGGAGGGACTGGGAGCGACTGGGAGGGGACGGGGGAACTGGAAGGGGACTGGGAAGGACTGGGAGGGACTGGGAGGGACTGGGAGCGACTGGGAGGAACTGGGAGGGACTGGGAGGAGACTGGGAGCGACTGGGAGGGACTGGGAGGGGACTGGGAGGGAACAGGGAGCGACTGGGAGCGACTGGGAGGGACTGGGAGCGACTGGGAGGAACTGGGAGGGACTGGGAGGGACTGGGAGCGACTGGGGAGCGACTGGGAGGGGAATGGGAGGGACTGGGAGCGACTGGGAGGGACTGGGAGCGACTGGGGGACTGGGAGGGAACTGGGGACTGGGAAGAACTGGGAGGAACTGGGAGGGACTGGGAGCGACTGGGAGGAACTGGGAGGGACTGGGAGGAGACTGGGAGCGACTGGGAGGGACTGGGAGGGAACTGGGAGGGACTGGGGGACTGGGAGGGAACCTGAGGGACTGGGAGGGAACTGGGAGGGACTGGGGGACTGGGAGGGAACTGGGAGGGACTGGGGGCACTGGGAGTAACTGGGAGGGACTGGGAGCGACTGGGAGGGAACTGGGAGGGACTGGGGGACTGGGAGGAACTGGGGGGACTGGGAGGGACTGGGAGGGAACTGGGAGGGGACTGGGAGCGACTGGGAGGGGAATGGGAGGGGCTGGGGGACTGAGAGGAACTGGGAGGGACTGGGAGGGTAATGGGAGGGACTGGGAGGGACTGGGAGGGAACTGGGGGACTGGGAGCGACTGGGAGGGACTGGGATGGACTGGGGGCACTGGGATCCTCCCTCTGGCCATACTGGGAGCACTGGGAGCACTGGGGGTCACTGGGACTCACTGGGACGCCCCCCAGGAGGAGCTCCGGAGCGCCCCCTCGAGCTGGAGGAGGAGTTGGAGGTTCTCAGGTGCCCCCAGACCCACCCGGGGACCCCCAGATTCCCCCTCTTGGGGGTTTTTGGGGTCCCCCCCCGACGCTCCCCTCCCCACTCCCTGGGGTTCCTCTGATTCCCCCTTTGGGGGATTTTGGGGTCTCCCCTGACGCCCTCCCCACCTTTGGGGGTCCCAGCCCCGCCCTGTGGGGGATTTTTGGGGTTCCCCTTGACCCCTCTCCAATTTTTGGGAGTCCCCTCCCCAATTTTGGGGTCCCCCAGATCCCCCTGTGGGTTTCTTTGGGGTCCCCCTGACGCCTCTCCCACTCCGGGCTCCCAGCCTCTGCCCCTGTGGCCGCCTGGGGGTCGCGGCCCTGCCTCCTGCCCAAGGGCGGTTTCCCTGGGGCGTCGTTGTCGCTCCGAGCTCCCTCGAGCTCGGGGGACTCCCAACAGCGGCTGGAGCTGCGAGGTGAGACCCTCAACTGCCCCTGGGACCCCCTAGACTGCCCCTGGGACCCCCCAAAATTACCTCTAAAACTGCCCTGGGACCCCCAAACTGCCCCGGGACCCCAAAATTGACCCAAAATCACTCCCCTTAAAACTGCCCCGGGACCCCCAAACTGCCCCTGGGACCCCCAAAATTACTCCCAGAACTGCCCCTCGGGACCCCCAAACTGCCCCTGAGACCCCCAAAATTACCCCTGGGACTCCCCAAAAATTGCCTCTTGGCACCCCCAAAATCACCCCAAAGTCGCTCTGGGACCCCCCCTAAAATCACCCCCTGGGACTCCCCCAAACTGCCCCCAGGACCCCTAAACTGCCCCTGGACCCCCAAAATTACCCCAAACTGCTCCTGGGACCCCCAAAATCATCCCCGGGACTCTAAAACTGCCCCAGGACCGCTAAACTGCCCCCGGGACCCCCAAAATTACCCCAAAACTGCCCCTGTGACCCCCCTGACACCCCAAATTTCCCTCTCTGGGTTCCCCTAAACTCCCTGAATCCCTCTAAAACTCCCTTGGGACCCCCCCCAAATCCTCCCCAGACCACTCTTGAGATCTTCCCAAAACCCCCTGAGACCCCCCCAAATTATCCTTGAGATTCCCCTGACCCCCCCCCCAAATCCTCCCTGGCCTCCTTTGAAACCCCCCCAAACCCATTTGAGACCCCTCCCCCACTTCTTCCTGTCTCTGGGACCTCTCGACCCTCCTGACTCCGCCCATCCCCCCAGGCTGTGAGGTGACCCCCCAGGTGGATTTGGGGGCGCAGAAATTTGGGATCAAGCTCCGCGTGCCGACGGCGGGGGGCGAGCGAGACGCACTGCGGTGCCGAGATGTGGGGTGGGGGTCCCGGGGGTTTTGGGGGGTCCTGGGGGATTTTGGGGGATTTTGGGGGTCCCGGGGAGTTTGGGGGACTTTGGGGGCCTTGGGTGGATTTTTGGGGGTCCCAGGGGATTTTGGGGGTCCTGGGTGAATTTTTGGGTGGATTTTGGGGGTCCCAGGGGAATTTTTGGGGCGTCCCGGGTGGATTTTTGGGGATTTTGGGAATTTGGAGGTCCTGGGGGATTTTAGGGATTTTCGGGGGTCCTGGGTGAATTTCTTGGGGATTTTTGGGGGTCCCTGGGGGTTTTTGGGGGTCCTGGGGATTTTTGTGGGGTCCCGTCTCTGGGGATTTCTTGGGGATTTTTGGGGGTCCTGGGTGAATTTTTGGGGGATTTTGGGGGTCCTGGGGATTTTGTGGGGATTTTAGGGGTCCTGGGGATTTTTGGAGGATTTTGGGGCATCCTGGTGAATTTTTGGGGTGGATTTTTGGGGTCCCAGGGGATTTTGGGGCGGTGATTTTGGGGATTTTGAGGGGTCCCAGGGGTCCCAGGGATTTTGAGGGGTCTCGAGGAATTTTTGGGGATTTTTGCAGGTCCCGGGGAGTTTTGGGGTATCCCGGAGGTCCCGGAGAGATTTTTGGGAGGATTTTGGGGATTTTGGGGATTTGGGGGTCCTATGAATCTTTTGGGGATTTTGGGGCTCCCGAGGGATTTTGGGGTCCTGGGGGATTTTTGGGGATTTTGGGGTCTAGGGATTTTTGGGGGTCCCGGGGTTTCGGGTGATTTTTGGGAGGATTTTGGGGGTCCCGGGGATTTTTGGGGGATTTTGGGGGTCCTGGGGATTTTGGGGATTTTGGGGGCCCCTAGGATTTGGGGGCTCCTGGGGATTTTTGGGGTCCCGGCATGGATTTGGGGGTCCCTGCGGATTTTGGGGGTCCCTGGGGTTTCTGTGATTTTGGATTCTCTTACGTTTTTTGGCCATTTCCGACTCTTTTTGTTTTATTTTTCCTCAGTACAAATTCTGGGGACCCCACTCGCAGGCTCCCCCAGTTCTGTCTGCTGGAGCCTAGGGTTGCTGCAAGGGCCTCGTGGCTGCCCTCCCCGCACTGCGCCTGGGGTTCCTGAGACTTGGGGAGGGGCGCGGACTTCCGGACCCCTGCCCGGCTCTGACCCATGGCGGCTGCTGCCTCAGCTGGCGGCGCGGCTCGGGGAGGCAGGTACGACCCTCCCCAAATATTGAAACCCCCCGAGACCCCTCCCCAAATATTGAAACCCCAGGGACCTCCTCCCCAAATATTGAACCCCCACCCAGGGACCCCCGAATATTGAAACCCCCCACCCAGAGACCCTCCCCCAAAATGTTGAACCCCCCAGGACCCTCCCCCATTTAATAACAACCCCCAGGGACCCTCCCCAAATATTGAACCCTCTCAAATATTGAATCCCCACCCAGAGACCCTCCCCAAAATATTGAACTCCCCCAAATATTGAAATCCCCCAGGGACGCTCCCCAAATATTGGACTCTAGGGACCCTCCCCAAATATTGAACCCCCAGGCAGAGACCCTCCCCAAAATATTGAAACCTCTCCAGGGACGTCCAATCAAATATTGAACCCCCTGAGACCCTCCCTCAAATACTGAACCCCCCAGAGCCCCCCACTCACATCCCCTCCCCCCAGAGCCCCTCCTCTACATTCTCCTTCCCCCAGAGCCCCCACTCACATTCTCCTTCCTCCCCCAGAGCCCCTCTCCTCGACATTTCCCAGAGCCCTCCCTCACATCCCCCCTCCCTCAGAGCTCCCCCACTCACATTTCCCAGAGTCCCCCACTCACATTCCCTCCCAGAGCCCCTCCTCACATTTTAACCCTTCAAGTGCTCATATTTAACCCCCAGAGCCCCCCTCCTCACATCCCCCTTTCCCTCCCCAGAGCCCCCCCACTCACATTCCTGCTGCCCCCAGAGCCCCCTCCTCACATTTTTAACCCTTCAAGTGCCCCCCACTACATTTTCCAGAGCCCCCCACTCACATTCCCTCCCTCCCCAGAGCCCCCTCCCTCACATTTTAACCCCTTCAAGTGCCCCTCCTCATATTTAACCCCCCCGCTGCCCTCCTCACATTCCCCGCCCCCAGAACCCCTCCTCACATTCCCTGCGCAGAGCACTCACATCTCCCTCCCTCTCCCCCAGAGCCCCTCCCTCACATTTTAACCTCTTCAAGTGCCCTCCTCATATTTAACCCCCCAGAGCCCCTCCTCACATTTTAACCCTTCAAGTGCCCTCCTCATATTTAACCTCTGCAGCCCTCCTCCTCTGCGCAGCCCCCTCCTCTCCCAGTTCGCCCAGCGCCTCCTGGGGGTTTTGCTGTGGGAGGTTCTTGAGCCCCCCAGGGCCTGGCTGGTGCTTCCTGCGGCTCTGCTGAGCTGCCTGGCTTCTGGGACTGAACCTTCCTGGTCAGGTACTGGGGCACTGGGAGCGACTGGGAGCGACTGGGAGCACTGGGGGACTGGGATGGGACTGGGAGGGAACTGGGAGGGACTGGGGACACTGGGGAACTGGGAGGGACTGAGAGGGAACAGGAAGGGAACTGGGGGACTGGGGGACTGAGGGACTGGGAGGGACTGGGGACTGGGGTACACTGGGGAACTGGGAGGGACTGGGAGGGACTGGGAGGGACTGAGAGGGAACTGGGAGGGACTGGGGACACTGGGGAACTGAGGGACTGAGAGGGAACAGGAAGGGAACTGGGGACTGGGAGGGACTGGGAGGGACTGGGGGACTGGGGTACACTGGGGAACTGAGGGACTGGGAGGGACTGGGAGGGAACTGGGAGGGACTGGGAAGGACTGGGTTGGAACAGGAAGGGAACTGGGAGGGACTGGGGGACACTGGGGGGAACTGGGAGGAACTGGGAGGGACTGGGAGGAGTTCTCAGGTGTATTTTGGGGTCTCTCAGGTATTTTGGGGTCCCAGCTCTGTTTTTGGGGTTCCAGGCTCTCAAGGCAGTGTATTTCCTGGCTCCTCAGGTGCATTTTCGGGGTGTCTCAGGTGTATTTTTGGGGTGCTCTCAGGTTTCGGGGTCTCTCAGGTTTATTTTGGGGTTCCAGGTGTATTTCGGGGTCTCCCAGGTGCATTTTTGGGGTTCCAGGTGTATTTTCGGGGTCTCTCAGGTGTATTTTGGGGTTCCAGGTATATTTCGGGTCTCCCAGGCATTTTGGGGTTCCAGGCTCTCGAGTGCTCTCAGGTTTATTTTTGGGGTGTTCCCCAGGCTTCCCGGTCTCAGGTGTATTTTTGGGGTCTCTCAGGTGTATTTTTGGGTTCCAGGTGAATTTTGGGGTTCCAGGTGTATTTCGGGGTCTCCCAGGTGCATTTTTGGGGTTCAGGTTTCGGGGCGCGGCCCAGGACGAGTTTCTGGCCGTGGGCCCCTCGCGGCTGCTCCGCCTCGATCGCGGCTCCGGCGCCGTGACCCGGAGCTGGAGCTACAGCGAGCTGCGCCAGTGGGACGTGAACTGGGACAGCCAGGAGGTGACTGGGAGCGCTGGGAGAGGACTGGGGGTGAACTGGGGGTGAACTGGGACAGCCAGGAGGTGACTGGGAGCTCTGGGAGAGGACTGGGAACAGACTGGGAGCACTGGGAGCGGGCTGGGAGCACTGGGAACGGACTGGTAGTAACTGGGAGCCCTGGGAATGGACTGGGAATGGACTTGAAGTGAATTGGGAGGCACTGGGGGCACTGGGAATGGACTGGGAATGGACTGGGAGCACTGAGAATAGACTGGGAATGGACTGGGGGAGAACTGGGACAGCCAGCAGGTAACTGGGAGCACTGGGAATGGACCGGGAGCACTGGGAATAGACTGGGAATGGACTGGGAATGGGCTGGAAGTGAACTGGGAGGTACTGGGAAGTACTGGGAGCACTGGGAATGGACTGGGAGTAACTGGGAGTGACTGGGAATGGACTGGGAGTAACTGGGAATGCACTGGGAATGGACTGGGAGTAACTGGGAGTGACTGGGAATGGACTGGGGGGCACCGGGAGCTCCCGGAAGCCCCGCGGTGGTTTTGGGGAGGGGTCTCTCCCCCCGGGATGTTTTTGGGGAGGGTCTCTCAGCCCCGCCCCTCCCCCCAGGTGCGGCTGTGGCTCAGCGGTGACGTCACGCTGGGGCTGCATGTGCTCTGCCCCCGCGTGCTGCACCAGTTCCTGGGGGGTACTCTGGCCCTGGGGTGCCCCACGACCCCCTCTGAGCTGCAGTGGCTCATGGAGGGGGGTGACGACCCTGAGCCCCTCGGGACCCCTGAGACCCCCGGGACACTCTGAGACCCCCTGAGACCCCTCCCCCCTCATTGACCCCTGAGCCCCCCGGGACCCCTGAGCCCCCCATTGACCCCTGAGACCCCCCCATTTTACCCCCTGAGCCCCCCGGGACCCCCTGAGACCTCCCATTTACCCCTGAGCTCCCCCGTGACCCCCTGAGACCCCTGAGACCCCTGAGCCCCCCCATTGACCCCTGAGCCTCCCCATTTACCCCTGAGCCCCCTGACCCCTGAGCCCCCGGGACACCTGAGACCCCCATTTACCCCTGAGCCCCCCCTGGACCCCTGAGCCCCCTGACACCTGAGACCCCCCCATTTACCCCCTGGAGCCCCCCTGGACCCCTGAGCCCCCTGGACACCTGAGACCCCCCCCCATTTTACCCCCTGAGCCCCCTCGGACCCCTGAGACTCCTCGGACCCCCTGAGACCCCCGGGACCCCTGAGACCCCCCATTTACCCCTGAGACCCTCCCCGACCCCTGAGCCCCCCATTGACCCCTGAGCCCTCCCCATTTACCCCTGAGACCCCTGGACACCTGAGACTCTGGACCCCTGGGACCTCTCTGGGACCCTCTGAGACCCCCTGACCCCCCAATTATCTCTGACCCCCTCAAGGCTCAACACGCCCCGTGACGCCCAGGGCAGCTCCTGTGTTTTTGGGGGTTGACACCCCAAAAATTTTTGTGGGAGGGGGTTTGAGTCCCCAAATTTTTATTAGAGGGGTTTGGGCCCCCAAATTTTTGTGGGATGGGGTTTGGAGACCTAAATTCTCATGGCAGGGTTTGGAGTCCCCAGATTTTTGTGGGAGGGCTTGAGTCCCCCAAATTTTTATTAGGGGTTTTGGGCCTCCCCAAATCCTTGTGGGAGAGTCTCAGATCCCCCAAATCCTTGTGGGAAGGGTTTGGAATCCCCAAAATTTTTGTGGGAGGGGTTTGGAATCCCCCAAATTTTCGTGGGAGGGGTTTGGAGTCCCTGAAATTCTTATGGTAGGGGTTCAGACCCCCCCCAAATTTTTGTGGGAGGGGCTCCTCATTGTCCTCGCTCATTTTGGGGACTCAAATCCCCTGCCCTCCTAAAGCCCCCCCAAATCCCAAACCCGGGCTCACTGCTCCTCTCTTTTATTGGGGGGCAGCTGCCCCAGAACCAACGGGAGATTTTTTGTTTTGTTTTTGTTTTTGTTTTTTGGGGTGGGGGGGGGAGGGGCGGCGCCCCCCAGCCCCCCCCAGGGGTCGGGGTGCCCGGGGGGGTCGGGGGTCACCGGATGGCGATGAGCCCCACGTCCATCAGCTTCTGGATCTTCTGGGCAATCAGGGGGTTCTTGAGGTGCCTGCAGGGGGGGGGACATCAGGGGACATCAGGGGACACCTGGGGACTTCAGGGGACACTTGGGGACTCTCTGGGGACACTCTGGGGACAGCTGAGGACACCCTCGGGGACACCAGGGACACCTTGGGGACATGAGGGGACACTTGGGGACTCTAGGGACACTTGGGACATTTGGGACTTCAGGGGACATCAGGGGACACTTGGGGACTTCAGGGGACACCTTTGGGGACTTCAGGGACATCAGGGACACTCTGGGGACAGCTCAGGACACCTCGGGGACACCAGGGACACCTTGGGGACATGAGGGGACTCTTGGGGACCCTCTGGGGACAGCCCAGCACAGCCTGGGGACACCAGGGACACCTCAAGGGACATGAGAGGACACTTGGGGACATCAGGGACACTTGGGGACACTCTGGGGACAGCCCAGCACAGCCTGGGGACACCTGTGACACCTCGGGACACCTTGGGGACACTCTGGGACAGTTGGGGACACCACAGCACAGCCTGGGGACACTTGGGGACAGCCCAGCACAGCCTGGGGACACCTTGGAGACACCTTGGGGACATGAGGGGACACTTGGGGACACCCTGGGGGGCTCTGAGTGGTCTCACAGAGACACAGTGACACCTGTCACACCTTGGGACATTTTGGGGACACTCAGGGATCTCTGCGACCCCTGGGGACACTTTGGGGACATTTGGTGACAGCCTGGGGGTCTCTGGGTAATCCCTGGGGACACTTTGGGGACACTTTGGGTGACCCCCGGCGACTCCTGAGCCCCCAGTTGACACTGCCCCCCTGCCCCTGTTTGGCCACCAGCTCTGGGGACAGCGAGGCCCCTCCCCCACCCTCGGGGACATTTTGGGATCTCTGTGACCCCTTGGGGACATCTGGGGACACCCTGGGTGTCTCTGGATGACCTCTGGGGACACTTTGGGGACACCTGAGTATCTCTGTGACCCCTGGGGACACTTTGGGGGTATTTTGGTGACACCCTGGGGATCTCTGTGACCCCCTGGGGACACTTTGGGGACACCTGGGTGTCTCTGGGTGACCCTTTGGGGACACTTTGGGGACACTTTGGGGATATTTCTTGGTGACGCCCTGGGAATTTCTGTGACCCCCTTGGGGACATCTTGGGACACCTGGGGTCTCTGGGTGACCCTTGGGGACACTTTGGGTGACCCCTGAGCCCCCCAGCTGGACACTGCCCCCCTGCCCCTGTCTGACCAGCAGCTCTGGGGACAGCGAGGCCCCTCCCCCACCCTGGGGGACATTTTGGGGACATTTGGGGACGCACTCGCTGAGCGCCTGCGGGTCCTTCTGCATCTGCTCGAGGATCAGGCGATGGATGGGTCGCCCTCATGATCTGCTGCACTCGGGTCGGCGACAGCTGCTGCCACGAGCGCTCGGGGCTCCGAGCTGTTGCTGCCCCTGCGAGGCAGCGCTGGCCTCGGCTGCCTCCTGGGGGTCAGCACGGGGGTCAGGGGTCACAGGGGGGTCAGGGGGTCACACGGGGTCAGGGGGTCACAGAGATTTGGGGGTCACGGGGTTTGGGGGCTCAGAGGCTGCTGCCTCATGAGGCAGCTGCTGGCCCTCGCGCCTCCTGGGGTCAGCACGGGGGTCAGGGGGCTCACAGGGCTCAGGGGGTCAGCCACGTCAGGGGGTCACACAGGGGTCAGCAGGAGTTTGGGGGTCAGTGGGGGTTTGGGGGCTCGAGCTGCCATTGCTGCCCCCGCAGGCAGCTCGCTGGCCTCGGCCGCCTCCTGGGGGTCACAGGGGGTCAGGGGTCACACAGGGGTCACAGGAGTTTGGGGGTCACACGGGGGTCACAGGGGTTTGGGGGTCACAGGGATTGGGGGCTCGAGCTGCTGCTGCCCCCGCAGAGGGCAGCTGCCACTGGCCCTCGGCCTCCTGGGGGCACACGGGGGTCAGGGGTCACACAGGGTCAGCACCGGGGTCAGGGGGTCATGGGGGGGTCAGCAGAGATTTGGGGGGTCACAGGGGTTTGGGGGTCACAGGAGTTTGGGGGGCTCGGAGTTGCTGCTGCCCCCCAAGAGGTAGCGCCGCTGGCCCTCGGCCACCTCCTGGGGGGCACACGGGGGTCACACAGGGTCTAGGGGGTCACAGATGGGTCAGGGGGTCACACAGGGGTCACAGAGATTTGGGGGTCAGCAGGGTCATTGGGGGTCACAGGGGTTTGGGGGCTCTGAGCACTGCTGCTGCCCCCTCCACAGCCTGCTGGAGGGAAAAAGGGGGAATAGGGGGGTCATGGGGGTCACAGGAGTCAGGAGGGGTGACAGGGGTCAGGGGGTTCATGGGGGCAGAGGGATTAGGGGTGACAGGGGTCAGGGGGTTCATGGGGGGCAGAGGGATTAGGGGGTGACAGGGCTTGGGGGTCCCAGGGTCTGGGAGGGGTCCCAGGGATTAGGGGTGACAGGGGTTGGGGGGTCCCAGGGTCTGGGATGTCCCAGGGATTAGGGGTGACAGGGTCAGGGGGTTCAAGTGGGGGGCAGAGGGATTAGGGGTGACAGGGGTTTGGGGGTCCCAGGGTCTGGGAGGGGTCCCAGGATTAGGGGTGACAGGGGTTGGGGGGTCCCACGGGTCTGGGGCGGGTCCCAGGGATTAGGGGGTGACAAGGGTTTGGGGGTCCCAGGGTCTGGGAGGGGTCCCAGGGATTAGGGGGTGACAGGGTTTTGGGGGGTCCCAGGGGTCTGGGAGGGGGTCCTGGGGTCAGGGGTCGTAGGGGGGCTCAGAGCGGGTCCCAGAGGCTGGGAGGGGTCTCGGGGGGCACTCTTTGCAGGAGGGGTCGAGCTCCAGGGCGCTGATAAACCTCCATGGCCTTGGTGTAGTCGCAAGATGGCTCTCGAGGCCGTCCTGCGTGTAACCCTTTGACTGGGGGACAGGGGCTGGAGATCAGGGGGACACGACAGCAGGGATAGGGGACACGGGGGATGTGGGGACAATGGGGACACGGGGGACAGGGGGACAACAGGGATAGGGGGGACACGGGGATGTGGGGACACAGCGACAAAGGGACAGGGGGACACAGGGGAACAGGGGGACATGGGGATAGAGGGCATAGGGGACACAGGGACAAAGGGGACACGGAGACATAAGTGGATGGGGACACAGGACAAGGGATAGAAGGGACGAGGGACAAGGGAGGACACAGGGACAGGAGGTGACAAAGGGGACATTGGGGAGGACAGGAGAGACAATGGGGACATGGGGGGACAGCAGGGACAGGGGGGACACAGATGGATGTGGGAGACAGGGGAACACGGAGATAGAGGGACACAGGGACAGGAGGAGGGACACAGGGACAGGTGTGGGGACACAGGGACAGGTGTGGGGACACAGGGACAGGTGTGGGGGACACAGGACAGATGAGGGACACAAGGACAGGTGTGGGGACACAGGGACAGATGTGAGGACACAAGGACAGGTGTGGGGACACAGGGACAGGTGGGGGACACAGGGACAGGTGGGGACAGGGGGAGCAGGAACAGGAAGGCACACACAGGCACAGTGGCACAGGGAGAGGGGGTGAGGATGATGAGGGCACAGCAGAGGAAGGGCAGGGCCTGTCCCTCGTGTCCCTCGTGTCCCCCTGTGTCCCCACTCACTGAAGGTTTGGCTCCAGCCGGGATGCACTCCTCACAGTCCTGGGGGAGAAATCGGGGGTCAGGAGGGGGCCCAGGAGCTCCCAAAACGGGCCCTGCACCCCCCAAACGACCCCCAGCACTTCCTCTGTGCCCCCAAACCAGCCCCAAGTGCCTCTTTTGTCCCCAAACCCAGCACCCCATGTCCCTCTGTCCCCCAAAACCAGCACCCCCATGTCCCACTGTCCCCCCCACAGCACCCCAGGACTCTCACACCTACCCTAAATCCTTCCCCAAAGTGGTCCCTCACCTCTCCAAATCAGTCCCCAGGACCCCCAAACCCAGCCCTCCCCCAGTCCCCCAAACCAACCCTCAGGACCCTCTTACATCACTCAAACCACTCCAGGGACTAAGCCCAGCCCCCCAGGGACCCCCAAACCCACCCTCAGGGTCTTCTAACACCCCTCAAACCTCTCCAGGACCCCCCCAAGCCCAGCCCCCCAGCCCTCTCCAAACCACCCCAGGACCCCCAAAGCCCAGCCCCCCAGCCCCTCAAACCCACCCTCAGGGTCCTCTAACACCCTCAAACCACTCCAGGACCCCCCAAGCCCAGCCCTCCCAAGCTCCCCAAACCACCCCAGGACCCCCAAACCCAACCTCCAGGACCCCCAAACCCACCCTCAGGACCCTCAAACCCAGCCCCAAACCCATTAAACCAACCCCTCAGGACCCCCAAATCCACCCTCAGGACTCCTTGAACCCAGCACCAAAATGCCTCAAATCCACCCCAGGCCCCCCAAGCCCAGGCCCCCAGCCCCCTCAAACCCACCCCTCAGGGTCCTCTAACACCCCTCAAACCACTCCCAGGACCCCCTAGCCCAGCCCCCAGGCCCCCTAGCCCAGCCCCCCAGCCCCCAAGCCCAGCCCCCCAGCCCCCGGGCAGACCTTGAGGGCCAGGGGAACTCCAGCAGTTTGGTGTAGCAGGCGGCCTGCGGTTTGCTGTAGAGCAGCCTGCGTCATTGGGTTCTGGCTGGATGGCTCTGGCTGTAGTGCTTCATGGCCTCATGGGTAATCCCCTCGCGGCCCCATTGTGCCCCTCAGCGGGGCACAGGGCCCTGGGAGCCCCCCAAATCCCTGAGAGCCCCCCAAATCCCCTGAGAGCTCGGAGCCCCTCAGCGAGGCACAGGGCCTCAGCTGTAGTGCTTCATGGCCCATGGTAATCCCTCTGTGACACAGCCCCTCAGCTGGGCACCACGGGGCTCTGGGAGCCCCCAAACCCCTGAGAGCCCCCCAAATCCCTGGGAGCCCGCCCCAGAGCCGTCAGAGCACCCCCCAAATCCCTGGGAGCCCCCAAATCCCTGGGAGCCCCCCAAATCCCTGAGAGCCCCCCAAAGCCCCTCAGAGCCCCCCAAAGCCCTCAGAGCCCAGCCCAGAGCCGGGCCAGAGCACCCCAAATCCCTGAGAGCCCCCCCGGAGCCCTCAGAGCCCTACCAAATCCCTGAGAGCCCCCCAAAAGCCCTCAGAGCCCCCCCCGGAGCCCTCAGAGCCCGCCCCAAATCCCCTGAGAGCCCCCCAAATCCCTGGGAGCCTCCCTAGAGCCCTCAGAGCCCCCACAGCCCTCAGCGGGGGCACAGGGCCCTGGGAGCCCCCAAATCCCTGAGAGCCCCCCAAATCCCTGAGAGCCCCCCGGAGCCCTCAGAGCCCCCCAAATCCCTGAGAGCCCCCTAGAGCCCTCAGAGCCCCCCACAGCCCTCAGCAGGCACACAGGGCCCTGAGGGCCCCCAAATCCCCTGAGAGCCCCCCGGAGCCCTCAGAGCCCACCCAGAGCCGTCAGAGCACCCCCCAGAGCCCTAAGAGCCCCTCCAGACCCCCTGAGAGCCCCCCTCAGAGCCATGGGAGGCCCCCCGAGCCCTCAGAGCACCCCTAAATCCCTGAGAGCTCTCCCAGACCCTTCGAAGCCCCCCCCCCAGAGCCCTGAGAGCCCCCCAAATTCCTGAGAACTTCCCCAAACCCTTCAGAGCCCACCCAAACCTCTCAGAGGCCCCCCAAAACCCCCAGAGCCCCCCTTAGACCCCTCAGAGCTCCCCCCCGGAGCCCTCAGAGTACCCCCAAATTCCTGAGAGCTCTCCCAGACCCCCGGAGCCCCCAGACCCCCTCAGAGTCCCCTCAGCGTCCCCCCAAACCCCTGAGAGCCCCCTCAGAGCCCCCAAAACCCTCAGAGTCCCCTCAGGGTCCCCCCAAACCTCTCAGAGCACCCCCCAGACCCTGAGAGCTCCATCCAACCCCCTCAGAGCTCCCCCCAGACCCCTCAGAGCCCCCCCAAACCCCCTGATAGCTCCCCCAGACCCCTCAGAGCCCCCAAACCCCTCAGGAGCCCCCTGAGAGCCCCCCAGGCCCCTGAGAGCCCCCCCAAACCTCTCAGAGCACCCCCCAAACCTCTCTCAGAGCCCCCCCCAGACCCCTGAGAGCTCCATCCAACCCCTCAGAGCCCCCTCAGGGTCCCCCCCAAACCCCTCAGAGCCCCCCAAACCCCCCAGGACCCCCTCAGAGCCCCCCCCCCAGAGCCCCCTCAGATCCCCCCCCAGGCTCCCCTCAGAGCCCCCAAAACCCCTCAGAGCCCCCCCAAACCCCCCCAGGCCCCTCAGATCCCCCCAGGCCCCCTCAGAGCCCCAAATCCCTCAGAGCCCCCCCCAAGCCCCCCAGGACCCCACCCCCAGACCTCGCTGGAAGCACTCGTTGCCTTTGTTCTTCTCCTCCAGCCAGGTCGGGGTCGATGTAGGCCAAGCGCTCCTGCTCCTTCAGGATCTTCTCAGCCTGGGGGTGGGGTCAGGGCAGGCACATTTATGTTTGTATTTGTATTTATATTTATATTTATTTATATTAATTTTTACATATTTATATTTATATTTACATATTTACTTTTTTGTATTTATATTTATATTTACATATTTACATTCTTATTTTTATATTTATATTAACATATTTACATTATTTTTATATTTATATTTTTATATTTATATATTTATATTTATATATATATTTATATTTATTTTTATTTTTATTTTTATTTTTATTTTTATTTATATAAAATTTCTCAATATCCAATATTCATATTCAACATTCAAATTCAACATTCGATACTCAAATTCAATATTCAATACTTAAACTCAGTATTCAATATTCAAATTTATTATTCAATATTCAATTTCAATATTCCAATTCAATACTCAAATTCAGTATTCAATATTCAATTCCAATACTCAAATTAATACTCAATTCCAATACTCAAATTCAATATTCAATTTCAATATTCCAATTCAGTGTTCAGTACTCAATATTCGAATTCAATATTCAATTTCAATACTGAAATTCAATATTCAATATTCGAATTCAGTGTTCAATATTCAATATTCAAATTAACAAATATACTTCAGTTTACAAAAGGCTTTAATTCACTCCCTGCACTCTGATTTCTCTCTGAAAGATTCAGAGAACAAAATTCAATATTCAGTATTCAAATTTAATATTCAGTATTCAAATTTAATATTCAATATTCAAATGTAATATTCAATATTCAACTTCAGTATTCAAATTTAATATTCAATATTCAAATGTAATATTCAATATTCAACTTCAGTATTCAAATTTAATATTCAATATTCAAATATACTTCAGTATACAAAAGGCATTAATTCACTCCCTGCACTCTGATTTCTCTCTGAAGGATTCAGAGAACAATATTCAATATTCAAATTCAATACTCAAATTTAATATTCAAAATTCAAATTCAAATTCAATATTCAATACTACTTCAGTATACAAAAAGCTTTAATTCACTCCCTGCACTCGGATTTCTCTCTGAAGGATTCAGAGAACAATATTCAATATTCAAATTCAATATTCAATATTCAGTATTCAAATTCAATATTCAATACTCAAATTTAATATTCAAAATCCAAATTCAAATTCAATATTCAATATTACTTCAGTATACAAAAGGCTTTAATTCACTCCCTGCACTCGGATTTCTCTCTGAAGGATTCAGAGAACAATATCCAATATTCAATATCCAAATTCAATGTTCAAATTCAATATTCAATATTCAATATTCAATACTACTTCAGTATACAAAAGGCTTTAATTCACTCCCTGCACTCGGATTTCTCTCTGAAGGATTCAGAGAACAATATCCAATATTCAAATTCAATATTCAATGTTCAAATTCAATATTCAATATTCAATATTCAATACTACTTCAGTATACAAAAAGCTTTAATTCACTCCCTGCACTCTCTCTGAAGAATTCAGAGACCCCCGAACTCACTGCCCCAGCATTTGGGAGTCCCAGTGCCCCCAGTGCTCCCAGCTCACCTGCTGACACTTCTTGAGCACGTCGATGCATGTGCTCGCCAGCTTAATTTGTTGTAGAAGTGCACGGCATGCCCTTGTGTAGCTTCTCCTCGCGGAAATCACGAGTTCCCAATCCTGCATACGCCCTGCCAGGCACCAGCATGGATTTTAGGGGTGACAGGGATAATTTGGGGGTACCCCAGACACCCTGCAAACAGACTCACTCTGGCAATCTGCCTGTAATCCTCAAGCTGTTCTCCCGCCCACCTGGACACTTCAAGCACAGCCTCGGCAGCGCTCGTGACTGCCCGACCTCGAAGCACACGGCTGGGGAAGGGGGGTTTGGGGGGTTCAGGGGGCTTGGGGGTTCGGGGGTGGTTTGGGGGCTTAGGTGACAAACCTGCTTGGCTGGTGACATAAGTCATGTTGGTGGGTCCAGCTGCTCTAGCGCTGGTGTAGTGCTCCAGCCGGGAACTTCCTTTGCGGCTTGTAGGCGGCGCTTGCCCAGCTCCCTTCTCCTTCTGGGCCTGAGGGGACACCCCAAAATCGGCACAAACTCACCCCCAGTACTCACACACAGACCCTCCTCATGGCTCCAGCTTCCTTTCCTCCTCAGCCTGAGGGGACACTCCCTAAAATCGGCTGAAATCACCCCCAAATTTCTACACCTGCAGATCCTGCCCCCATCACCCAGCTCCTTTCTCCTTCTGGGCCTGAGAGGGGACACTCGTAAATCGGGCACAAATCACCCCCAAAATTCACACTCTGAGATCCTGCCCCATCACCCAGCTCCTTTCTCCTTCTCTGGGCCTGAGGGGAGACACTCCCAAAATCGGCTGAAATCACCTCCCAAATTTCACACACCCAGACACTCCCCTCATTCATCTTAGGCTCCTTCTCCTTCTTGGGCCTGGAGGGGACACCCCAAAAATCGCGCACAAATCACCCCAAATTCACACCCAGACCCTCTCATGGCCCAGCTCCTTCTCCTTCTGGGCCTGAGGACACTCCCAAAAACGGCTGGAAATCCCCAAATTTCACACTCCAGACCTCCCCATAAACCACAGCTCCTTTCTCCCTCTGAGCCCGAAAGGAAACCCAAAAAAAAAGCTGAAATCCCTCCCCAAAACTCCCCCAACCCCAAACCTGCAGCTCCTCCCAAGTACACATTTTGGGGACCCCTCTCACCTCCTCGCTTTGTTCTGGGGAGCTCCTCGGCGGGGGCTGAGTGGTGGGGGTGGGGAGGGGAAGGCGCCCTCCTCCTCCCTCCCTCGGCCCTGCTCAGCTCCTGCACTCCCTCTTGACAGTAGGACGCCCAGCGTCGTCATCACACCTGCGGTCTCTGCAGCTTCCCTGCCGAGAAACCCAAATTTCCCATCCCTAACATCTCTTCCGAGGGGGCTGCACCCAAAAATTTCCAT